>CM070829.1:42381978-42439478 GCA_036326025.1 Chrosomus eos | reverse complement strand
CAACCCAAATCAAACAAGAGTGTGTGTTTTATTTGCTTGTTTTTATCCGCGGACTTTGCAGTCTTTGTAAACATATCGAAAGTATGACTGAAACGACAAGATTGGGGCTGTTTTCTGTGTTGTTTTGTTGTTATTTATATATGCAAATGTTGTACACCTCCCTATAACAAACTTTCAAGACTATCAATTTTAAAAATGACCAACTTCTAAAAACAAATTTATAGTTGTCTTTGTAAAGAATTGCTCGCTTGCATATGTAGCTTTGGAGCCGCTGCTGTGACACTGTACAAACGCTTCCAGTGTGAATACTCTTGCGCGTCTGCAGCTGCAGTGACGGTGTAGTTACGCTGACGCGCTGCTCAAGCGCCGCTCACGCTTGCGGTGTGAAACCGGCGTTACGCTATTTCTACATCATTACGCTATTTCTACATCATTACGCTACGTCATTACGCTATTACTACGTCATTACGCTATTTCTACGTCATTACGCTATTTCTACGTCATTACGCTATTTCTACGTCATTACGCTACGTCATTACGCTATTTCTACGTCATTACGCTACGTCATTACGCTATTTCTACCTCATTACGCTATTTCTACGTCATTACGCTATTTCTACATCATTGCGCTATTTCTACGTCATTACGCTATTTCTACATCATTACGCTATTTCTACATCATTGCGCTATTTCTACGTCATAACGCTATTTCCAGAGGTGGGCTGTCAGGGCCATCAGGGCCTTCTCTGCTGGCCCTGTCAAAATATAATATAATGTATAAAGTAGTATTATATTCTTTCAGGAAATTTAATCGTAAAAATGAAAAAATATATATATTTATAATATTATAATATAATAAATATATATAATATATATATATATATATATATATATATATATATATATATATATATATATATATATATATATATTTTTTTTTTTTTTTTTTTTTTTTTTTTCATTTTTATGATTATATTTCCTGAAAGAATATGGCTATTTTGTTGAGGCTGAGCTGGATTTTCCATATGGTCATCTAAACGCATCACAGCTCTGTGTGGACCAGCACTAGTAGTGTAGCTAGCCTTCAGTTGAACCTGCCATTTCCCATTTGGTCTTAACTTTGACTGACGTGTATCATTAGCCAATCAAATTTTGATGCGCAGTGACAGAACGCCCCAGGGGGCAGCGATGTGTATCAGCACTAGCCCCCGCTGATGTCATCAGCCGTTTGAAAATTTGGCGGTTGTGAGCAATGTCAGTAAATGTCAGCTTTATGCCCTCACAGGGGTGGAGTCGAACCCGAATACGGTATTCGGAAAGGTACAAATAACGTGTTTTTTTAGGAATAGTTATATAGAACAAATACTTTAAAAAATATTTGTATTCGGGAACAAGAACTTAACTGAACTTAACTTAACTTAACTGCATCACTATTTTTGTTAGAAGGAGGCAGTTTATAACTTTCGGGAAGCGGAGTTTGGTCGGGAGATTATTCCATTACGCTTCATTATTGACGTCTGCAGTCGGATGCTCTCATGTTAGCTCTGTTTAACTTACGTAGCTCTGTTAGCTCGGTAATTTAGACAATAGGATGTTGACAGAGTAACGTTAACGTTCGGTTAAAAAATGCTTGTGTAGTTGTGTCGAATTGTATGCATGCACTTGTGGGACTTATATGGTAGGCTACGCAGAGACATCCCAGGTCTCTATTGATAGCGGCTCCCTGATGCCCGCAAATTAGTTCAAATCTCCCGGAACGCGCATGCGAGACTGAACATACTGTGCTCCAAACCGTGTAGCGCGCGCACGGACGGCAGAGAGGGAGAGAGCGAGAGAGCGAGAGACCTTGCTTGTGTGCGTTATGAAAGCTAGTCACCCCCCGGTCAACAATCGGGTCAAAGTCATCTCCAAACTAGATTTTTAGGCCTATTTTGAATTTTACTCGAATACAAATAGGCTACTTTTCCCCCCTCAACAAATACAGATACGGCTGCTTTGCACACCCCGCCTCACATGCTTGATCGCGACCATTCCAGTGTCCATCGCATGAGTTAAGCAATCTTTCTCCGCTCTCAAGTGCGTCAAGCGTGTCTGACGCGGCGCTGCTGCTAGGTGACTTCATAGGTGACTATATCATGACTATACTTCATGTTAAGCATAAAAATAAAGCCTACTGATAAAGACACTGTCAGCAGTATTGACAGCAAAATAGACTACAGAATATTTCATTCTGTATTGACAGGTGCAATATTTAAAAATTGATATTTATTTATTTATTTTTAAATTATATTTATATCTGAATTTGTCAAAACCTAGACTTTGAACAAAAAAATTGTAATTTAATCAAATCAAATAGTAATTTATTAATTCAATTCAATTCAAGTCAAGTTTATTTGTATAGCGCTTTTCACAATACACATTGTCTCAAAGCAGCTTTACAGAAAGTGCATTTCAGAAATGTACAAAGAAAAATACAGTTAGTTAATCATGTATAAATTTAGGCATAACATATCGCCGGTGTTTAGTCGTCTCTTCACAGGCGTCGAGTCGTCTCTCCACAGGCGTTTAGTCGTCTCTCCACCGGCGTTTAGTCGTCTCTCCACAGGTGTTGGGGCATCTGAAGTCTCCGTGAGAGGCTGGATACAAACTGGAGCTGACGAACGCTATTTACCTCGGGACTAGCGTCCCGAGATAACAGCAGAAAGACAGATGGGAAATAATTAGCATAGCTGATGTTCATAATATTAATGCATTCGAACTGATTCAGCAGCAGCAGTATAAAAGGTAAGCATTAAGTGAATGCTTGGTTAAAGAGATGCGTCTTTAATCTAGTTTTAAACTGGGACAGCGAGTCTGAGTCTCGAACAATATCAGGAAGGCTATTCCAGAGTTTAGGAGATAAATGTGAGAACGCCCTCCCTCCTTTAGTAGACTTAGATATCCTAGGAACGACCAGAAGCCTCGAATTTTGTGATCTTAAAGAGCGCAATGGATTGTAGGGCGATAGAAGGTCTGTTAAATACACAAGAGCTAAACCATTTAGAGCTTTATAAGTCAATAGTAATACTTTGTAATTGATACGGAACTTAATAGGTAACCAGTGTAGAGATGATAAAATTGGTGTTATATGATCATATTTTCTTGATCTAGTAAGAACTCTAGCGGCTGCATTTTGGACTAACTGTAGCTTGTTTATTGAGGATGCAGGACAACCAGCTAATAAAGCATTACAGTAATCTAGTCTCGAGGTCATGAATGCATGAACTAACTTTTCTGCATCTGAAACAGATAGCATGTTACGTAGCTTAGCAATGTTTCTAAGGTGGAAAAAGGCTGTTCTTGTAACATATGAGATATGATTTTCGAAAGTCAAGTTGCGGTCTAGTATAACACCCAGGTCTTTTACTGTAGTGGATAAAGTAACAGGACATCCTTCTAAATTAAAGTTGTATTGTAAGGGATTTTGTGGGTAGTTTTTTGGACCAATAAGTAATACCTCCGTTTTATCTGAATTTAATAGCAGGAAATTACACGTCATCCAGCATTTTATATCTTTTAGACACTCTGTCAAGTTAGATAAGTTAGTGTTTTCATCTGGTCGTGATGAGATATATAATTGAGTGTCATCAGCATAACAGTGAAAACTAATTCCATGTTTTCTTATAATATTACCAAGTGGCATCATATATATTGAGAATAGCAGAGGGCCTAGGACAGATCCTTGCGGCACTCCATAGTCTACTGATGTTATCTTTGATTTTTCCCCATTTAAACAGACGAAATGGTAACGGTCTGATAAGTACGATCTAAACCAGCTTAATGCCTGTCCCTGAACACCAGTGTAGTTTTGTAGTCGATCTAAGAGTATTTTATGATCTATAGTGTCGAACGCGGCGCTAAGATCAAGTAGAACTAGTATTGAGATACAGCCTTGGTCAGAGGCTAAGAGTAAATCATTTGTAATTTTAACTAGCGCTGTTTCTGTGCTATGAAGTGGTCTGAATCCCGACTGAAATTTTTCATAGATATCATTTTCTTGCAAGAAAGAGTATAATTGAGCGGACACAATTTTTTCTAGTATTTTAGACATAAATGGAAGATTTGAGATGGGTCTGTAATTTGCTAGGTTATTTGGATCTAATTGCGGTTTCTTAATGAGAGGTTTTATTACTGCCAGCTTGAATATTTTTGGAGCGTGACCTAAAAATAAAGACGAGTTAATAATATTGAGAAGAGGCTCTTCCACTACAGGTAACACTTCTTTAAGTAGTTTAGTGGGTATTGGATCTAATAAACATGTTGTTGGTTTAGATGCAATGATTAGTTTATTTAGTTCTTCCTGTCCTATAGTTGTAAAGCGGTGTAGTTGTTCTAGAGGGGCCATAATTGAGGCCGAGTCATAAGACGAATACATATTAATATGTATTCGTGTACAAAATAACATATAAACATATTTTCCTATTCTATTTTGCCTGGAAACATTTCTAACACGCTTGCGTGTCGCGTGAAAAATAGGCGTCGGTTGTATTTCTAGCATGGACGCGTTTTTCCGGTGGGAGGGGTCGGGGATGTTATCTTTACTGAAGGCCCTGACTGAAACCCCACGGTACGCTACTGGCTATTTCTACGTCATTACGCTATTTCTACATCATTGCGCTATTTCTAAGTCATTACGCTATTTCTACATCATTGCGCTATTTCTACATCATTACTTCTACGTCATTACGCTATTTCTACATCATTGCGCTATTTCTACGTCATTACGCTATTTCTACGTCATTACGCTATTTCTACATCATTGCACTATTTCTACATCATTGCACTATTTCTACATCATTGCACTATTTCTATGTCATTACGCTATTTGTACATCATTACTTCTACATCATTACGCTATTTCTACATCATTACGCTATTTCAACGTTATTACGCTATTTCCACGTCATTACGCTATTTCAACGTTATTTCGCTATTTCAATGTCATTACGCTATTTCTGTCATTACGCTATTTCTACATCATTACTTCTACATCATTACGCTATTTCTACGTCATTACGCTATTTCAACGTTATTACGCTATTTGCACGTCATTACGCTATTTCAACGTTATTACGCTATTTCAACGTCATTACGCTATTTCAACGTTATTACGCTATTTCAATGTCATTACGCTATTTCAACGTCATTGCGCTATTTCAACGTTATTACCATATTTCAACGTCATTACGCTATTTCAACGTCATTACGCTATTTCAACGTCATTGCACTATTTCTACATCATTGCGTTATTTCTACATCATTGCACTATTTCTACGTCATTACGCTATTTCTACATCATTACTTCTACATCATTACGCTATTTTCTACGTCATTACGCTATTTCAACGTTATTACGCTATTTGCACGTCATTACGCTATTTCAACGTTATTACGCTATTTCAACGTCATTACGCTATTTTAACGTCATTGCGCTATTTCAACGTCATTACGCTATTTCAACGTTATTACGCTATTTCAACGTCATTACGCTATTTCAACGTCATTACCCTATTTCAACGTTATTGCGCTATTTCAACGTCATTACACTATTTGCACGTCATTACGCTATTTCAACGTTATTACGCTATTTCAACGTCATGACGCTATTTCAACGTTATTACGCTAATTCAACGTCATTACGCTATTTCAACGTCATTACGCTATTTCAACGTTATTACGCTATTTCAATGTCATTGCGCTATTTCAACGTCATTTAGCTATTTCAAACGTCATTAAGCTATTTCAACGTCATTACGCTATTTGCACGTCATTACGCTATTTCAACATCATTAAGCTATTTCAACGTCATTACGCTATTTCAACGTCATTACGCTATTTCAACGTTATTACGCTATTTCAACGCCATTACGCTATTTCAACGTTATTACGCTATTTCAACGTCATTACGCTATTTCAACGTCATTACGCTATTTCAACGTTATTACACTATTTCAACGTCATTACGCTATTTCAACGTCATTACGCTATTTCAACGTTATTACGCTATTTCAACGTCATTACGCTATTTCAACGTCATTACGCTATTTCAACATTATTACGCTATTTCAACATCATTGCGCTATTTCAACGTCATTAAGGTATTTCAACGTCATTACGCTATTTGCACGTCATTACGCTATTTCAACGTCATTAAGCTATTTCAACGTCATTACGCTATTTCAACGTCATTACGCTATTTCAACGTTATTACGCTATTTCAACGCCATTACGCTATTTGTACGCCATTATGCTATTTCAACGTTATTATGCTATTTCAACGTTATTACACTATTTCTACGTCATTATGCTATTTCTACATCATTACTTCTACATCATTACGCTATTTCTACATCATTACTTCTACATCATTGCACTATTTCTACATCATTGCGCTATTTCTATGTCATTACGCTATTTCTACATCATTACTTCTACATCATTACGGCCGTTTCACACCGCATGCGTGAGCGGCGCGTGAGCGTCAAGCAGGAGCGGCGCGTGAGCAGCAGTGAAGCGGGGGTTTTCGGCGCCAGGTCTATTTTTGCTGCGTTGCTGACGCTCAATTAAAGTGAAAGCTCACTTTTGATGGACAAAATACATATGATTTCACACAAAAATTGCCCGAAATGCACAGAATAATGTTTAGTGAGTTTAAACAAGAACTGGAGTAGGCAAAAAAAGAAAATGAAGACTCAAAAATATTTATAGAAAATTAGGCTACCCATTTAAATTTGTTTTGCATTCAGTTTGTGTGAAAGTATGGTGTATTATAAAAAACTAAAGTAAACTAGCCAGAAAATATTCTATGTAAACTTTCTTTTAGTTTATGTAATACACAGACAGCTATATACGCTGGCACAACCCAAATCAAACAAGAGTGTGTGTTTTATTTGCTTGTTTTTATCCGCGGACTTTGCAGTCTTTGTAAACATATCGAAAGTATGACTGAAACGACAAGATTGGGGCTGTTTTCTGTGTTGTTTTGTTGTTATTTATATATGCAAATGTTGTACACCACCCTATAACAAACTTTCAAGACTATCAATTTTAAAAATGACCAACTTCTAAAAACAAATTTATAGTTGTCTTTGTAAAGAATTGCTCGCTTGCATATGTAGCTTTGGAGCCGCTGCTGTGACACTTTACAAACGCTTCCAGTGTGAATACTCTTGCGCGTCTGCAGCTGCAGTGACGGTGTAGTTACGCTGACGCGCTGCTCAAGCGCCGCTCACACGCTTGCGGTGTGAAACCGGCGTTACGCTATTTCTACGTCATTACGCTATTTCAACGTTATTACGCTATTTCAACGTCATTACGCTATTTCAACGTCATTACGCTATTTCAACGTTATTACACTATTTCAACGTCATTACGCTATTTCAACGTCATTACGCTATTTCAACGTCATTACGCTATTTCAACGTCATTGCACTATTTCTACATCATTGCACTATTTCTACGTCATTACGCTATTTCTACATCATTACGCTATTTCTACGTCATTACGCTATTTCAACGTTATTACGCTATTTGCACGTCATTACGCTATTTCAACGTTATTACGCTATTTCAACGTCATTACGCTATTTCAACGTCATTACGCTAATTCAACGTCATTACGCTATTTCAACGTCATTACGCTATTTCAACGTTATTACGCTATTTCAACATCATTACGCTATTTCAACGTCATTACGCTATTTCAACGTCATTACGTTATTTCAACGCCATTACGCTATTTCAACGTTATTACGCTATTTCAACGCCATTATGCTATTTGTACGCCATTATGCTATTTCAACGTTATTATGCTATTTCAACGTTATTACACTATTTCTACGTCATTATGCTATTTCTACGTTATTACGCTATTTCAACGTCATTACGCTATTTCAACATTATTACGCTATTTCAACGTCATTGCGCTATTTCAACGTCATTACGCTATTTCAACATTTTTACGCTATTTCAACGTCATTGCGCTATTTCAACGTCATAACGCTATTTGCACGTCATTATGCTATTTCAACGTTATTATGCTATTTCAACGTTATTACACTATTTCTACGTCATTATGCTATTTCTACGTTATTACGCTATTTCAGCGTCATTACGCTATTTCAACGTCATTACGCTATTTCAACGTCATTGCGCTATTTCAACGTCATTAAGCTATTTCAACGTCATTAAGCTATTTCAACGTCATTACGCTATTTGCACGTCATTACGCTATTTCAACGTCATTAAGCTATTTCAACGTCATTACGCTATTTCAACGTCAATACACTATTTCAACGTTATTACGCTATTTCAACGCCATTACGCTATTTGTACGCCATTATGCTATTTCAACATTATTACGCTATTTGCACGTCATTACGCTATTTCAACGTTATTAGGCTATTTCAATGTCATTACGCTATTTCAACGTTATTACGCTATTTCAACGTCATTACGCTATTTCAACATCATTACGCTATTTCTACATCATTACGCTATTTGTACGCCATTATGCTATTTCAACGTTATTATGCTATTCCAACGTTATTACACTATTTCTACGTCATTACGCTATTTCTACATCATTACTTCTACATCATTACGCTATTTCTACGTCATTACGCTGTTTCTACATCATTACTTCTACATCATTCCGCTTTTTCTACGTCATTACGCTGTATTCAACGTTATTATGCTATTTCAACGTCATTACGCTAAAGAGCTGGTAAGTCCCGCCCCTTCCGCTAACCCCGCTGGACCTCTAGGTTGAAAAATCGTCAATGAAATTGAATGAGAGAAACTAATTATTTTCTAATCCCGTTTGAATTTTGCAATGAATGTGAACATATGTTGTCTGTGAATTTTTTATATAATTTTTCGTGTACAGAATGCTACAATTTAGCGGGTAGAATTTTCATACGGGTAGACTTTGTGTGAGAGCAGTTTGTGGACTACAACTCTTCGCTGCCTTTGATATACGTCACCACCACTAGCACACGGATCCCGCTAGAACAGCATGTTTTGTTTGAATGGTGACATTTAGGTACAAAACACACAGGCATCTCGATCTAATTCCTTAGATTATCGCACCGTGATTTGATTTTGTGGAGGGAAAATGTGTTATGCGGTGACGTCACATATGCGCGTGTAGTCTTTCTCGTTATGTCTATTCCACAACTGCTAGCCAAAGAATCATACAATATACTGTCAAACTCGTTACATGATAAATTATATAAAAAATTCACAGACAACATATGTTCACATTCATGGCACAATTCAAACGGGATCAGAAAATAATTATTTTCTCTCATTCACTTGCATTGACGGTTTTTTCAACCTAGAGGTCCACTTGGAGTTTTACGGATGGGCGGGACTTACCAGCTCTATTTCAACGTTATTACGCTATTTCAACGCCATTACGCTATTTCAACGTCATTACGCTATTTCAACGTCATTACGCTATTTCAACGTTATTACACTATTTCAACGTCATTACGCTATTTCAACGCCATTACGCTATTTCAACGTTATTACGCTATTTCAACGTCATTACGCTATTTCAACGTCATTACGCTATTTCAACATTATTACGCTATTTCAACATCATTGCGCTATTTGTACGCCATTATGCTATTTCAACGTTATTACGCTATTTCAACGCCATTACGCTATTTCAACGTCATTAAGCTATTTCAACGTCATTACGCTATTTCAACGTCATTACGCTATTTCAACGTTATTACGCTATTTCAACGCCATTACGCTATTTGTACGCCATTATGCTATTTCAACGTTATTATGCTATTTCAACGTTATTACACTATTTCTACGTCGTTATGCTATTTCTACATCATTACTTCTACATCATTACGCTATTTCTACATCATTACTTCTACATCATTGCACTATTTCTACATCATTGCGCTATTTCTATGTCATTACGCTATTTCTACATCATTACTTCTACATCATTACGCTATTTCTACGTCATTACGCTATTTCAACGTCATTACGCTATTTCAACGTCATTACGCTATTTCAACGTTATTACACTATTTCAACGTCATTACGCTATTTCAACGTCATTACGCTATTTCAACGTCATTACGCTATTTCAACGTCATTGCACTATTTCTACATCATTGCACTATTTCTACGTCATTACGCTATTTCTACATCATTACGCTATTTCTACGTCATTACGCTATTTCAACGTTATTACGCTATTTGCACGTCATTACGCTATTTCAACGTTATTACGCTATTTCAACGTCATTACGCTATTTCAACGTCATTACGCTAATTCAACGTCATTACGCTATTTCAACGTCATTACGCTATTTCAACGTTATTACGCTATTTCAACATCATTACGCTATTTCAACGTCATTACGCTATTTCAACGTCATTACGTTATTTCAACGCCATTACGCTATTTCAACGTTATTACGCTATTTCAACGCCATTATGCTATTTGTACGCCATTATGCTATTTCAACGTTATTATGCTATTTCAACGTTATTACACTATTTCTACGTCATTATGCTATTTCTACGTTATTACGCTATTTCAACGTCATTACGCTATTTCAACATTATTACGCTATTTCAACGTCATTGCGCTATTTCAACGTCATTACGCTATTTCAACATTTTTACGCTATTTCAACGTCATTGCGCTATTTCAACGTCATTACGCTATTTGCACGTCATTATGCTATTTCAACGTTATTATGCTATTTCAACGTTATTACACTATTTCTACGTCATTATGCTATTTCTACGTTATTACGCTATTTCAGCGTCATTACGCTATTTCAACGTCATTACGCTATTTCAACGTCATTGCGCTATTTCAACGTCATTAAGCTATTTCAACGTCATTAAGCTATTTCAACGTCATTACGCTATTTGCACGTCATTACGCTATTTCAACGTCATTAAGCTATTTCAACGTCATTACGCTATTTCAACGTCAATACACTATTTCAACGTTATTACGCTATTTCAACGCCATTACGCTATTTGTACGCCATTATGCTATTTCAACATTATTACGCTATTTGCACGTCATTACGCTATTTCAACGTTATTACGCTATTTCAATGTCATTACGCTATTTCAACGTTATTACGCTATTTCAACGTCATTACGCTATTTCAACATCATTACGCTATTTCAACATCATTACGCTATTTCTACATCATTACGCGATTTGTACGCCATTATGCTATTTCAACGTTATTATGCTATTCCAACGTTATTACACTATTTTTACGTCATTACGCTATTTCTACATCATTACTTCTACATCATTACGCTATTTCTACGTCATTACGCTGTTTCTACATCATTACTTCTACATCATTACGCTTTTTCTACGTCATTACGCTCTTTCAACGTTATTATGCTATTTCAACATCATTACGCTATAGAGCTGGTAAGTCCCGCCCCTTCCGCTAACCCCGCTGGACCTCTAGGTTGAAAAATCGTCAATGAAATTGAATGAGAGAAACTAATTATTTTCTAATCCCGTTTGAATTTTGCAATGAATGTGAACATATGTTGTCTGTGAATTTTTTATATAATTTTTCGTGTACAGAATGCTACAATTTAGTGGGTAGAATTTTCATACGGGTAGACTTTGTGTGAGAGCAGTTTGTGGACTACAACTCTTCGCTGCCTTTGATATACGTCACCACCACTAGCACACGGATCCCGCTAGAACAGCATGTTTTGTTTGAATGGTGACATTTAGGTACAAAACACACAGGCATCTCGATCTAATTCCTTAGATTATCGCACCGTGATTTGATTTTGTGGAGGGAAAATGTGTTATGCGGTGACGTCACATATGCGCGTGTAGTCTTTCTCGTTATGTCTATTCCACAACTGCTAGCCAAAGAATCATACAATATACTGTCAAACTCGTTACATGATAAATTATATAAAAAATTCACAGACAACATATGTTCACATTCATGGCACAATTCAAACGGGATCAGAAAATAATTATTTTCTCTCATTCACTTGCATTGACGGTTTTTTCAACTTAGAGGTCCACTTGGAGTTTTACGGATGGGCGGGACTTACCAGCTCTATTTCAACGTTATTACGCTATTTCAACGTTATTACGATATTTCAACGTTATTACGCTATTTCAATGTCGTTACGCTATTTGTACGCCATTATGCTATTTCAACGTTATTATGCTATTTCAACGTTATTACACTCTTTCTACTTCATTACTCTATTTCTACGTCATTATGCTATTTCTACGTTATTATGCTATTTCATCGTCATTCTCCCTCTCTCTCCTCAAGGTTCTTGCTGAAGCCAGACTTCATGCGCCGCGGCGACCGCATGTTCGACCCGTTCTCTGAGACACCAGTGGATGGAGTGATAGCAGCTACCTGCAGCGTACAGGTGACACACACACACACACACACACACACACACACACAACACACACACACACACACTCACACATTATGAGTCATATGAACTCTCTCAGATCTGATCTCCAGTATCACTGAGGTATTGCTGTCTGTGTCGTTCCTCAGGTGTTCTCGGGTCAGTTCTTATCGGATAAGAAGATCGGCACGTATGTGGAGGTGGACATGTACGGGCTCCCCACCGACACCATCCGGAAGGAGTTCCGCACGCGCATGGTGATGAACAACGGCCTGAACCCGTACTACAACGAGGAGCCCTTCGTTTTCAGAAAGGTCCAGCACCTTTACTGATCCTAGATCAGTTTCTCAATATCAGATTGGTTTAGCTCATTCTTAGCTTTTATTTAATTTGTTTGTTTGGATAATGGCTCTTTTTAGTTAAAGGTGTTGATTCTGTTTGTAACACGACTGTGAATATGAAACAAGTCACGAAGTTGCACATGATTCAGTTATATAATATAATGCTTGAAGATGAGTTTCACGAGGTGCCAGAAAAACATGAACTTGGCAACGTTAATCTAAATATTAAGTATTTTTTTCAGTCTGCTGTCAAACTGATCATGTGTATGGAGACATTGATACACAGGAAGTGTCATGTGAATATATGACCTCACTTCCTGTGCAGTGTCCTGTTTGATGCTCTCCAGATCATCTGAGAAGCGTTTGCTGGAGTCACAGCTTTAGTTTTTGTTGATGAAAAACCGTTTGAGCTGCACAGCGTTAAAATTACCCATGAACCCGCCGCTCACACACTCACTCACACTCTCACCACACACACACAACACACACCACACACACACACACACACACACACACACACACACACACACACACACAACACACACCACACACACAGGTAATGTGCAGTCGTTGTGCTGATGCTGCAGGATGGAGTCTCTCGGTTGTGACACTGACACAGACCATAAATCACCTCTGCTGCAGTCCCACACACTCTCTCACTCACACACACACACACACACACAACACACACACACCACACTCACTCACACACTCACACACACACACACACACACACACTCTCACACACACACACCCTCACTCACACCACACACACACACACACACAACACACACACCACACACACACACACTCACTCACACATCACACACACACACACACACACACACACACTCTCACACACACACACCCTCACTCACACACACACGTCTCACACACACACCAACACACACACACACACTCTACACACACACACCACCCCCTCCACCACAACCACACCACACAATCACACACACACACTCACACACTCTCACACACACACAACATCCACTGGGGGTTACCCTAAGGTCCTGTATAGTGCTGTGGGGGAGGGAGGGAAGATTCCTGAAGAATGTGTGTTCAGATCGCTTGTGTAGCGTCTGAACTCTGTGTGTTCTGTGTTCAGAACATCTGAACTCTGTGTGTTCTGCGATCAGAACATCTGAACTCTGTGTGTTCTGCGTTCAGAACATCTGAACTCTGTGTGTTCTGCGATCAGAACATCTGAACTCTGTGTGTTCTGCGATCAGAACATCTGAACTCTGTGTGTTCTGCGATCAGAACATCTGAACTCTGTGTGTTCTGCGATCAGAACATCTGAACTCTGTGTGTTCTGCGATCAGAACATCTGAACTCTGTGTGTTCTGCGATCAGAACATCTGAACTCTGTGTGTTCTGCGATCAGAACATCTGAACTATGTGTGTTCTGCGATCAGAACATCTGAACTCTGTGTGTTCTGCGATCAGAACATCTGAACTCTGTGTGTTCTGTGATCAGAACATCTGAACTCTGTGTGTTCTGTGATCAGAACATCTGAACTCTGTGTGTTCTGCGATCAGAACATCTGAACTCTGTGTGTTCTGAACTCTGTGTGTTCTGCGTTCAGAACATCTGAACTCTGTGTGTTCTGTGATCAGAACATCTGAACAGTGTGTGTTCTGCGATCAGAACATCTGAACTCTGTGTGTTCTGTGATCAGAACATCTGAACTCTGTGTGTTCTGTGATCAGAACATCTGAACTCTGTGTGTTCTATGATCAGAACATCTGAACTCTGTGTGTTCTGTGATCAGAACATCTGAACTCTGTGTGTTTTGGGATCAGAACATCTGAACTCTGTGTGTTCTGCGATCAGAACATCTGAACTCTGTGTGTTCTGCGATCAGAACATCTGAACTCTGTGTGTTCTGCGATCAGAACATCTGAACTCTGTGTGTTCTGCGATAAGAACATCCCAACTGTGTGTTCTGCGATAAGAACATCTGAACAGTGTGTGTTCTGCGATAAAGAACATCTGAACTCTGTGTTTTCTGCGATAAGAACATCTGAACTCTGTGTGTTCTGCGATCAGAACATCTGAACTCTGTGTGTTTCTGCGATCAGAACATCTGAACTCTGTGTGTTCTGCGATAAGAACATCTGAACTCTGTGTTTTCTGCGATAAGAACATCTGAACTCTGTGTTCTGCGATCAGAATATCTGAACTCGGTGTGTTCTGCGATTAGAACATCTGAACTCTGTGTGTTCTGCGATCAGAACATCTGAACTCTGTGTGTTCTGCGATCAGAACATCTGAACTCTGTGTGTTCTGCGATCAGAACATCTGAACTCTGTGTGTTCTGTGTTCAGAACATCTGAACTCTGTGTGTTCTGCGATCAGAACATCTGAACTCTGTGTGTTCTGCGATCAGAACATCTGAACTCTGTGTGTTCTGCGATCAGAACATCTGAACTCTGTGTGTTCTGCGATCAGAACATGTGAACTCTGTCTGTTCTGCGATCAGAACATCTGAACTCTGTGTGTTCTGCGATCAGAACATCTGAACTCTGTGTGTTCTGAACTCTGTGTGTTCTGAACTCTGTGTGTTCTGCGTTCAGAACATCTGAACTGTGTGTTCTGCGATCAGAACATCTGAACAGTGTGTGTTCTGCGATAAGAACATCTGAACTCTGTGTTTTCTGCGATAAGAACATCTGAACTCTCTGTGTTCTGCGATCAGAACATCTGAACTCTGTGTGTTCTGCGATCAGAACATCTGAACTCTGTGTGTTCTGCTATTAAGAACATCTGAACTCTGTGTTTTCTGCAATAAGAACATCTGAACTCTGTGTTTTCTGCGATAAGAACATCTGAACTCTGTGTGTTCTGTGATCAGAACATCTGAACTCTGTGTGTTCTGCGATCAGAACATCTGAACTCTGTGTGTTCTGCGATCAGAACATGTGAACTCTGTGTGTTCTGCGATCAGAACATGTGAACTCTGTGTGTTCTGCGATCAGAACATGTGAACTCTGTGTGTTCTGCGATCAGAACATATGAACTCTGTGTGTTCTGCGATCAGAACATCTAAACTATGTGTGTTCTGCGATCAGAACATCTGAACTCTGTGTGTTCTGCGATCAGAAACATCTGAACTCTGTGTGTTCTGCGATCAGAACATCTGAACTCAGTGTGTTCTGTGATCAGAACATCTGAACTCTGTGTGTTCTGTGATCAGAACATCTGAACTCTGTGTGTTCTTGCGATCAGAACATCTGAACTCTGTGTGTTCTGAACTCTGTGTTCTGCGTTCAGAACATCTGAACTCTGTGTGTTCTGTGATCAGAACATCTGAGCAGTGTGTGTTCTGCGATCAGAACATCTGAACTCTGTGTGTTCTGTGATCAGAACATCTGAACTCTGTGTGTTCTGTGAACAGAACATCTGAACTCTGTGTGTTCTGCGATCAGAACATCTTAACTCTGTGTGTTCTGACTCTGTGTTCTGCGTTCAGAACATCTGAACTCTGTGTGTTCTGTGATCAGAACATCTGAACAGTGTGTGTTCTGCGATCAGAACATCTGAACTCTGTGTGTTCTGAACTCTGTGTTCTGCGTTCAGAACATCTGAACTCTGTGTGTTCTGTGATCAGAACATCTGAACATGTGTGTTCTGCGATCAGAACATCTAAACTCTGTGTGTTCTGTGATCAGAACATCTGAACTCTGTGTGTTCTGTGAACAGAACATCTGAACTCTGTGTGTTCTGCGATCAGAACATCTGAACTCTGTGTGTTCTGAACTCTGTGTGTTCTGTGATCAGAACATCTGAACTCTGTGTGTTCTGCAATCAGAACATCTGAACTCTGTGTGTTCTGCGATCAGAACATCTGAACTCTGTGTGTTCTGTGTTCAGAACATCTGAACTCTGTGTGTTCTGCGATCAGATAATCTGAACTCTGTGTGTTCTGCGATCAGAACATCTGAACTCTGTGTGGTCTGCGATCAGAACATCTGAACTCTGTGTGTTCTGCGATCAGAACAATCTGAACTCTGTGTGTTCTGTGATCATAACATTTAAACTCTGTGTGTTCTGTGATCAGAACATCTGAACTCTGTGTTTCTGCGATCAGAACATCTGAACTCTGTGTGTTCTGAACTCTGTGTGTTCTGAACTCTGTGTGTTCTGCGTTCAGAACATCTGAACTGTGTGTTCTGCGATCAGAACATCTGAACAGTGTGTGTTCTGCGATAAGAACATCTGAACTCTGTGTTTTCTGCGATAAGAACATCTGAACTCTCTGTGTTCTGCGATCAGAACATCTGAACTCTGTGTGTTCTGCTATAAGAACATCTGAACTCTGTGTTTTCTGCAATAAGAACATCTGAACTCTGTGTTTTCTGCGATAAGAACATCTGAACTCTGTGTGTTCTGTGATCAGACATGAACTGTGTCTGTGTCAAAACTCTGTGTGTTCTGGATCAGAACATCTGAACTCTGTGTGTTCTGCGATCAGAACATCTGAACTCTGTGTGTTCTGCGATCAGAACATCTGAACTCTGTTGTTCTGCGATCAGAACATCTGAACTCTGTGTGTTCTGCGATCAGAACATCTGAACTCTGTGTGTTCTGCGATCAGAACATCTGAACTCTGTGTGTTCTGCGATCAGAACATCTGAACTCTGTGTGTTCTGCGATCAGAACATCTGAACTCTGTGTGTTCTGCGATCAGAACATCTGAACTCTGTGTGTTCTGCGATCAGAACATCTGAACTCTGTGTGTTCTGCGATCAGAACATCTGATCTGTTTCTGCGTAACTCTGAACTCTGTGTTCTGCGATCAGAACATCTGAATCTGTGTTTTCTGCGATCAGAACATCTGAACTCTGTGTGTTCTGCGATCAGAACATTGAATCTGTGTGTTCTGCGATCAGAACATGTGAACTCTGTGTGTTCTGCGATCAGAACATGTGAACTCTGTGTGTTCTGCGATCAGAACATCTGAACTCTGTGTGTTCTGCGATCAGAACATCTAAACTATGTGTGTTCTGCGATCAGAACATCTGAACTCTGTGTGTTCTGCGATCAGAACATCTGAACTCTGTGTGTTCTGCGATCAGAACATCTGAACTCAGTGTGTTCTGTGATCAGAACATCTGAACTCTGTGTGTTCTGTGATCGAACATCTGAACTCTGTGTGTTCTGCGATCAGAACATCTGAACTCTGTGTGTTCTGAACTCTGTGTTCTGCGTTCAGAACATCTGAACTCTGTGTGTTCTGTGATCAGAACATCTGAGCAGTGTGTGTTCTGCGATCAGAACATCTGAACTCTGTGTGTTCTGTGATCAGAACATCTGAACTCTGTGTGTTCTGTGAACAGAACATCTGAACTCTGTGTGTTCTGCGATCAGAACATCTGAACTCTGTGTGTTCTGAACTCTGTGTGTTCTGCGTTCAGAACATCTGAACTCTGTGTGTTCTGTGATCAGAACATCTGAACAGTGTGTGTTCTGCGATCAGAACATCTGAACTCTCTGTGTTGTTCTGAACTCTGTGTTCTGCGTTCAGAACATCTGAACTCTGTGTGTTCTGTATCAGAACATCTGAACCATGTGTGTTCTGCGATCAGAACATCTGAACTCTGTGTGTTCTGCTGATCAGAACATCTGAACTCTGTGTGTTCTGTGAACAGAACATCTGAACTCTGTGTGTTCTGCGATCAGAACATCTGAACTCTGTGTGTTCTGCAACTCTGATGTGTTCTGGATCAGAACATCTGAACTCTGTGTGTTCTGCAATCAGAACATCTGAACTCTGTGTGTTCTGCGATCAGAACATCTGAACTCTGTGTGTTCTGTGTTCAGAACATCTGAACTCTGTGTGTTCTGCGATCAGAACATCTGAACTCTGTGTGTTTCTGCGATCAGAACATCTGAACTCTGTGTGTCTGCGATCAGAACATCTGAACTCTGTGTGTTCTGCGATCAGAACAATCTGAACTCTGTGTGTTCTGTGATCAAACATTAAACTCTGTGTGTTCTGTGATCAAGAACATCTGAACTCTGTGTTGTGTTCTTGCGATCAGACATCGAACGTTCCTGAAACTGACTGTGTGTTCTGAATCGATCTGAACTCTGTGTGTTCTGCGTCAAACATCTGAACTGTGTGTTCTGCGATCAGAACATCTGAACTTGTGTGTTCTGCGATAAGAACATCTGAACTCTGTGTGTTTCTGCGATAAGAACATCTGAACTCTCTGTGTTCTGCGATCAGAACATCTGAACTCTGTGTGTTCTGCATAAGAACATCTGAACTCTGTGTTTTCTGCAATAAGAACATCTGAACTCTGTGTTTTCTGCGATAAGAACATCTGAACTCTGTGTGTTCTGTGATCAGAACATCTGAACTCTGTGTGTTCTTGGATCAGAACATCTGAACTCTGTGTGTTCTGCGATCAGAACATCTGAACTCTGTGTGTTCTGCGATCAGAACATCTGAACTCTGTTGTTCTGCGATCAGAACATCTGAACTCTGTGTGTTCTGCGATCAGAACATCTGAACTCTGTGTGTTCTGCGATCAGAACATCTGAACTCTGTGTGTTCTGCGATAGAACATCTGAATCTTGTGTTCTGCGATAGAACATCTGAACTCTGTGTGTTCTGCGATCAGAACATCTGAATCTGTGTTCTGCGTCAGAACATCTGAACTCTGTGTGTTCTGCGATCAGAACATCTGAACTCTGTGTGTTCTGCGATCAGAACATCTGAACTCTGTGTTTTCTGCGATCAGAACATCTGAACTCTGTGTGTTCTGCGATCAGAACATCTGAACTTGTGTTTCTCTGCGATCAGAACATCTGAACTCTGTGTGTTCTGCGATCAGAACATTGAACTCTGTGTGTTCTGCGATCAGAACATGTGAACTCTGTGTGTTCTGCGATCAGAACATGTGAACTCTGTGTGTTCTGCGATCAGAACATCTGAACTCTGTGTGTTCTGCGATCATGAACATCTAAACTATGTGTGTTCTGCGATCAGAACATCTGAACTCTGTGTGTTCTGCGATCAGAACATCTGAACTCTGTGTGTTCTGCGCGATCAGAACATCTGAACTCGTGTGTTCTGTGATCAGAACATCTGAACTCTGTGTGTTCTGTGATCAGAACATCTGAACTCTGTGTGTTCTGCGATCAGAACATCTGAACTCTGTGTGTTCTGAACTCTGTGTTTCTGCGTTCAGAACATCTGAACTCTGTGTGTTCTGTGATCAGAACATCTGAGCAGTGTGTGTTCTGCGATCAGAACATCTGAACTCTGTGTGTTCTGTGATCAGAACATCTGAACTCTGTGTGTTCTGTGAACAGAACATCTGAACTCTGTGTGTTCTGCGATCAGAACATCTGAACTCTGTGTGTTCTGAACTCTGTGTGTTCTGCGTTCAGAACATCTGAACTCTGTGTGTTCTGTGATCAGAACATCTGAACAGTGTGTGTTCTGCGATCAGAACATCTGAACTCTGTGTGTTCTGCGATAACATCTGAACTCTGTGTTTCTGCGATTAGAACATCTGAACTCTGTGTGTTCTGCGATCAGAACATCTGAACTCTGTGTGTTCTGCGATCAGAACATCTGAACTCTGTGTGTTCTGCGATCAGAACATCTGAACTCTGTGTGTTCTGCGATCAGAACATCTGAACTCTGTGTGTTCTGCGATCAGAACATCTGAACTCTGTGTGTTCTGTGATCAGAACATCTGAACTCTGTGTGTTCTGCGATCAGAACATCTGAACTCTGTGTGTTCTGCGATCAGAACATCTGAACTCTGTGTGTTCTGCGATCAGAACATCTGAACTCTGTGTGTTCTGCGATCAGAACATCTGAACTCTGTGTGTTCTGCGATCAAGAACATCTGAACTCTGTGTTTCTGCGATAAGAACATCTGAACTCTGTTTTCTGCGATAAGAACATCTGAACTCTGTGTGTTCTGCGATCAGAACAATCTGAACTCTGTGTGTTCTGCTATCAGAACATTAACTCTGTGTTTTCTGCGATAAGAACATCTGAACTCTGTGTTTTCTGCGATAAAACATCTGAACTCTGTGTGTTCTGCGATAAGAACATGCTGTGTTTCTGACTGAACTCTGTGTGTTCTGCGTCAGAACATCTGAACCTGTGTGTTCTGCGATCAGAACATCTGAACTCTGTGTGTTCTGCGATAAGAACATCTGAACTCTGTGTGTTCTGCGATAAGAACATCTGAACTCTTGTGTTCTGCGATAAGAACATCTGAACTCTGTGTGTTTCTGCGATAAGAACATCTGAACTCTGTGTTTCTGCGATAAGAACATCTGAACTCTGTGTTTTCTGCGATAAGAACATCTGAACTCTGTGTTTTCTGCGATAAGAACATCTGAACTCTGTGTTTTCTGCGATAAGAACATCTGAATTCTGTGTTTTCTGCGATAAGAACATCTGAACTCTGTGTGTTCTGCGATCAGAACATCTGAACTCTGTGTGTTCTGCGATCAGAACATCTGAACTCTGTGTGTTCTGCGATCAGAACATCTGAACTCTGTGTGTTCTGCGATCAGAACATCTGAACTCTGTGTGTTCTGCGATCAGAACATCTGAACTCTGTGTGTTCTGCGATCAGAACATCTGAACTCTGTGTGTTCTGCGATCAGAACATCTGAACTCTGTGTGTTCTGCGATCAGAACATCTGAACTCTGTGTGTTCTGCGATCAGAACATCTGAACTCTGTGTGTTCTGCGATAGAAACATCTGAACTCTGTGTTTCTGCGATAAGAACATCTGAACTCTGTGTTTCTGCGATAAGAACATCTGAACTCTGTGTGTTCTGCGATAGCATTGAACATCGGGAAACTCTTCGTGTTTTCTGCGATAAGAACATCTGAACTCTGTGTGTTCTGCGATAAGAACATCTGAATCTCTGTGTTTTCTGCGATAGAACATCTGAACTCTGTGTGTTCTGCGATCAGAACATCTGAACTCTGTGTGTTCTGCGATCAGAACATCTGAACTCTGTGTGTTCTGCGATAAGAACATCTGAACTCTGTGTGTTCTGCGATCAGAACATCTGAACTCTGTGTGTTCTGCGATAAGAACATCTGAACTCTGTGTTTTCTGCGATAAGAACATCTGAACTCTGTGTGTTTCTGCGATAGAACATCTGAACTCTGTGTGTTCTGCGATAAGAACATCTGAACTCTGTGTTTCTGCGATAGAAACATCTGAACTCTGTGTGTTCTGCGATAGAACATCTGAACTCTGTGTTTCTGCGATAAGAACATCTGAACTCTGTGTTTTCTGCGATAAGAACATCTGAACTCTGTGTGTTTCTGCGATAAGAACATCTGAATTCTGTGTTTTCTGCGATAAGAACATCTGAATCTGTGTTTCCATGACCGATTGCTAAACATCTGAACTCTGTGTGTTCTGCGATCAGAACATCTGAACTCTGTGTGTTCTGCGATAGAACATCTGAACTCTGTGTGTTTGCATCAGAACATCTGAATCTGTGTGTTCTGCGATAAGAACATCTGAACTCTGTGTTATTCTGCGATAAGAACATCTCTCTGAATATCTGTGTTTTCCTGCGATAAGAAATCGACCCTTGCAAGCTCTGACCTGTGTTGTTCTGCGATCAAGAACATCTATGAATCTGCATCGTTCTGCGATAAGAACATCTGGAACTCTGTGTGTTCTGCGATAAGAAACATCTTAACCTGTGTTTTTTCTGCGATAAGAACATCTGAACCCGTTGTGATCTGCGATTAAAACAACAAAATCTGAAGTTCGAAATGAATTTTTTGCAAATAAGAACATCTGAATTCTGTGTGTTCTGCGATCAACACTCTGAACTCTGTGTTTCTGCGATCAAACATCTGAACTCTGTGTGTGTCTGCGATCAGAACATATGGAACCTACTGTGTTTCTGCGATTAGAACATCTGGGACCTCTTTTATAAACGTCGTACGCACAAAACGAAGCGTCTGCCGCTTCTACGCAATCAATTGTTATTTATAAGAAATGCAAAACTTGACGGGAAAATGTGCGGTCCTTCACGCAAGCTCTGACCCAGGCGTACGCACAAAAATGGGTGAAATGAGAAATGGCGACACCGTCGGCAGATGGAAGAAACACGTGAAAGTGTAGACCGTTGTGTTAAAGAAATGGCAATACTGTCTCTCATAAATAAAAGGAAGACTTTACAAAGAAAGTATTACAATTAACAGCCTACTACACGGACACCCGTTTGATCGATCTGCAGTGTAAAACAAACAAAATCAAACGAAGATTACAACAGAAATGCAAATTAATATTTGCAAAAAGAAAAGTCGAATATGTTGTGCAATAATATTGCCATGTTATGCAATTCATCCTCATAACACATCTGTAGCTTGTCAGATGCAATCAAATGGATGGTAATAAAATGCCGTGATGCCATCACAATGCGTAATTATGATGGAGCGCTAGACGCTTTTTTGCATTGACTTTGATGTCCGACCATTTCTGTTTTATTTCGGCCACGGTCCGAGGTTGTGAGTCTGCAGCATTAACAGCGTCTGCAACCTTTTGCCACTCAAGTGCCTTTTTGGCATTAGTAATGCCCACACTGTGCCCTCCAAACAACATTTTACTCCTCTTTTCCACCTCGCCAACAATGATTTCTACTTGACATTGAGTGAAGTTACGTTTCTTGGTTTTTCCTCTCTGTATTTGCCATGATTTCGCAATCGATGAATATTAAATTGTGGGCATTTCACGGACTATTTATGGGCAACTATGGGCGTTTCACGGGCTATTTATGGGCAATATGGGCGTTTCACGGCTATTTATGGGCAACTATGGGTCGTGACATGATGCCGCAAAAGCTGCGCTACATTTAGAATTGGTTGTGATTTATTAAGGGAAAATGCGTAGGATGTGCGTGCGCACGGTTTTTAAAATCCGAATATTTCTGTGCGTACGCACGTCTATGTTTCATCCGTACGCCACTTCTGACGCAAATCCTACGCAAAGTTTTATAAATGAGGCCCCTGAAACTCTGTGTTTTCTGCGATAAGAACATCTGAACTCGTGTGTTCTCGATAAGAACATCTGTGTTTTCTGCGATAAGAACATCTGAACTCTGTGTGTTCTGCGATAAGAACATCTGAACTCTGTGTGTTCTGCGATCAGAACATCTGAACTCTGTGTGTTCTGCGATCAGAACATCTGAACTCTGTGTGTTCTGCGATCAGAACATCTGAACTCTGTGTGTTCTGCGATCAGAACATCTGAACTCTGTGTGTTCTGCGATCAGAACATCTGAACTCTGTGTGTTCTGCGATCAGAACATCTGAACTCTGTGTGTTCTGCGATCAGAACATCTGAACTTTGTGTGTTCTGCGATAAGAACATCTGAACTCTGTGTGTTCTGTGATCAGAACATCTGAACTCTGTGTGTTCTGCGATCAGAACATCTGAACTCTGTGTGTTCTGCGATCAGAACATCTGAACTCTGTGTGTTCTGCGATCAGAACATCTGAACTCTGTGTGTTCTGCGATCAGAACATCTGAACTCTGTGTGTTCTGTGATCAGAACATCTGAACTGTGTGTTCTGCGATCAGAACATCTGAACTCTGTGTGTTCTGCGATCAGAACATCTGAACTCTGTGTGTTCTGCGATAAGAACATCTGAACTCTGTGTGTTCTGCGATCAGAACATCTGAACTCTGTGTGTTCTGCGATCAGAACATCTGAACTCTGTGTGTTCTGCGATCAGAACATCTGAACTCTGTGTGTTCTGCGATCAGAACATCTGAACTCTGTGTGTTCTGCGATAAGAACATCTGAACTCTGTGTGTTCTGTGATCAGAACATCTGAACTCTGTGTGTTCTGCGATAAGAACATCTGAACTCTGTGTGTTCTGCGATCAGAACATCTGAACTCTGTGTGTTCTGCGATCAGAACATCTGAACTCTGTGTGTTCTGCGATCAGAACATCTGAACTCTGTGTGTTCTGCGATCAGAACATCTGAACTCTGTGTGTTCTGTGATCAGAACATCTGAACTCTGTGTGTTCTGCGATCAGAACATCTGAACTCTGTGTGTTCTGCGATCAGAACATCTGAACTCTGTGTGTTCTGCGATAAGAACATCTGAACTCTGTGTGTTCTGTGATCAGAACATCTGAACTCTGTGTGTTCTGTGATCAGGTGATCCTGCCGGATCTGGCGGTTCTGCGGATCGCCGTATACGACGATAACAACAAGCTGATTGGCCAGCGGATCCTGCCCCTGGACGGGCTCCAGGCGGGTTACAGGCACATCTCACTGCGCAACGAGGGCAACAAGCCTCTGTCGCTGCCCACCGTCTTCTGCAACATCGTTCTCAAGACATACGTGCCCGACGGCTTCGGCGGTGAGTTCCTGCAGTTGCGCTTTGACACTCACAGGAAGTGACATCACAGGGGCCGAAGCTCGCCACCGCTCCTCCAGAGACTCAGTGTTGTTTAAATGATGTGGAAACACTTTACAATAAGGTTCCATATGTTTACATTACACTAACAATAAAAATACTTCAAAAGCATTATTTATCTTATTTAATTTTGATTTTAACATTTATTAAGTCACCTTGTAGTCAATAATTGTATCCCTTAAAACTCTTTTTTTTATCACCAAAATTATATATTTAAACCTTTTCCTTGAATTTTCCTTATTATTTCCTAATTATTTGTGCCTTAAAATGTCTTGAATGTATCTCGACACCCTTGCCTCTTTTAGAACACGCAGAATAGAATTAAATTCTATGAATATGCAAATGAGCCCCGCCTCCACTCACTCACTCACTCAGAGATCCACTGGTTGACGATCACATGTTGATCTGATTGGTTACAAGGTAGTTTGCGATGTCAGAAACACCAGCGATTTCAAAGTGTGTTTTTGAGACAAACACGGTAAAATTTGAGATAAAAATTGTCAGGATATCAGGAGACTTTTAACCAGCAAAATAAAAAATGTCTCTGTAGAGAATCACCGTTAATACAGTTAATGCTTTAATTACCTAATGAGATCTTATTGTGAAGTTTGACCAATCATTTTTAAACGATTCATACATCATTCTAAAGAGATTTAGATATTTAATTTGTAATTGGATGAAGATATGAGCTGGTTATTGATCATGTCTAGTGTCACTGCAATCCTATTGTGTTGATGACTGTAATCTCATCTCTGACTGTTTTCCAGCAATCGTTGATGCTCTTTCTGACCCGAAGAAGTTCCTCACCATCGCTGAGAAACGAGCCGATCAGATGCGAGCTCTCGGTATCGAGACGGTGTGTTCAGAGTCAGGTCGCTCTACTCGTGTGTGTGTGTGTGTGTGTGTGTGTGTGTGTGTGTGTGTGTGTGTGTGTGTGTGTGTGTGTGTGTGTGTGTGTGTGTGTGTGTGTGTGGTGTGTGTGTGTGTGTGTGTGTGTGTGTGTGTGTGTGTGTGTGTGTGTGTGTGTGTGTGTGTGTGTGTTTGTGTGTGTGTGTGTGTGTGTGTGTGTGTGTGTGTGTGTGTGTGTGTGTGTGTGTGTGTGTGTGTGTGTGTGAGTGTGAGAGAGTGTGTGAGAGTGAGTGAGAGTGTGAGTAAATGAGAGTGGGAATGTGTTAGAGTGAGTGATGAGTGAGTGAGTGAGTGAGTGAGTGAGTGAGTGAGTGAGTGAGTGAGTGAGTGAGTGAGTGAGTGAGTGAGTGAGTGAGTGAGTGATGAGTCAAGTCAAGTCACCTTTATTTTTTAAGAGTGAGTGAGAAGTGAGTGTGAGAGTGATGTGTGAGAGTGATTGTAGTGAGAGTGAGTGAGTGAGTGAGTGAGTGAGTGAGTGAGTGAGTGAGTGAGTGAGTGAGTGAGTGAGTGAGTGAGTGAGTGAGTGAGTGAGTGAGTGAGTGAGTGAGTGAGTGAGTGAGTGAGTGAGTGGTGAGAGTGAGTGTGTGAGAGTGAGTGTGTGAGAGTGAGTGAGTGAGAGTGAGTGTGTGAGAGTGAGAGAGAGAGAGTGGCCCTCATTTATCAAAAGTGCGTACACCAAATTTCCAGCGTACACCCAAAACCACGGTGACTTTGAGATTTATCAATATGGACGTTTGCGTACGGTACGCTCAAATCCTACGCCAGCTCAGGAGGTGGTGTACACACGTTTTGAGTTAGTGTTGAAATGCGCAGAGAAACAATTCCTAACAACACAAAATGCACTGACAAACTAAAAGATATGATATATTATGACCCACTGTAAAAAAAACAACAACAACAAAGTAATTATAAACTTCAGTGTTTATTTTTGTGCAACATGAACTTCAATGTTTAATTTGTGATTTTACCAAAGCATTTGATTTGTAGGCATATGTATTCCTTCAGTTGCGAGCCTGTGCGCTTTACCTGATGTTTCAGGGTGGTGCGCACGGACTCAGTAAATGAAAGGCTTTCAATGACCAGAAAATAATTCCGAATGACAAAATAATAAAAATGACATTATTCTTCTTTAAAATAATAGGCTAATAATAATAACAAAGACATTCTTCTTCTAAATAACAATAGAGCCCCTTTCACACAGCACTTTGAACCCGGCAAATTGCCGGCAAATTGCCAGAGTGCCTTCTGTGTGAACGCAAACACGACCCGGGATTGATGCCGGGATCGATCCCGGGTTGAGGACCTAGTAACATTGCCGTGTTCAGATCCGGAACGCGCGCTGTGTGAACAAAAGCCAGAACCAATGCCGTAAGGGGTGTGTAATAGTGATGACACATGTGCCATCGCGCGACTCTGTTGCTCTTAAAAGAAAGTTTGTGTTCGTCATCAACAAAGAAAGAACGAAAAAATGTCTGCAAACTGGAATGAAGCAGAGACAGGAGCTCCTCACAATCCGCGCTGAAGCTGCGATCGTTTGCCAGCTCTGTGGAAAGGTGCGCGCGTGCACATGTTTTTGACGCGTACGTTACACGTCTTATCCTGACGTCACGCGGCTTTCCGGGACATTAACGGGTTGTGTGTGAACGCACTCACAGATCCCGGCAAATCACTGGCAGTGTGAATGAACCGAAATCAAACAATCCCGGGACAAATGCCGGGTCACAGTATCCGTGTATTTTCCGGAATCTCTGTGTGAAAGGGGCATAAGAGTCATTAATAATAAAAATCATAAAAATAATAAGAAGATCTTCAGTCTTCTGTGACTATAGATATAAATATCGCCACAAAGAGGCGCGTCTCGGCACTGAAGATTTTTTTTCACCTACAATAAATAATAAAACTCATGCTTAACTTGATCATTGGTCTATATTAAGCAATAAAACATTCTGATCTGCTGGTGTGCGCTTCTAAACCCCCACACTATTACAGTTTTTCTCAATTGCTAAAACACAATTTCTGAAACCTTGCTCCATTTTCTGAAAACATTAAACACAAAACCTCATCTTCAAGCACTATTTACAAAACCTCTGACTCCTCTTGCAAAATGAAACTTTCGCCTCAAAACAGTTTTACCTGTGTTCAAAATCAAACACTGCTCTCAAAACAGTTTTACCTGTGTTCAAAATCAAACACTGCTCTCAAATCATAAACAAAGTGATCAAAATGCTATACACTATCAAGCAGTCAGTAAACAATACACCAAAAAATTTAAAACACATTATTCAAAACATATAGTTCTCAGGGAGAACTACATTTTTAATCTCAAAAAAATTTCATATTTTTTCATTGTTCAGTCTACAGCAGTGCACTGTACTACAGTATACGATACTCAAAGGGACACAAATGAAAGGAGTAAACGTGATCAATGTGCTTCTTGTCTTTGGCCTGGGTCAGTCCATGGACAAGAACATGGTCTATGACTGTTGCTCGAATTTCATCAGATATTTCCACTCTTTGTCTTCCTCTTCCTCCTCCTTCTCCTCTTCCTTGCCCCCCTCCTCCTCCTCCTCCTCTTCTTCCTCTTCCTTGCCCCCCTCCTCCTCCTCCTCCTCCTCCTCCTCTTCTTCTTCCTCTTCCTTGCCCCCCTCCTCCTCCTCCTCCTCCTCCTCTTCTTCCTCTTCCTTGCCCCCCTCCTCCTCCTCCTCTTCTTCCTCTTCCTTGCCCCCCTCCTCCTCCTCCTCCTCCTCCTCCTCTTCTTCTTCCTCTTTCTTGACCTCCTCTTCCTCCTCCTCTTCCTCCTCCTCTTCTTCTTCCTCTTTCTTGACCTCCTCTTCCTCCTCCTCTTCCTCCTCCTCTTTCTTGCCCTCCTACTCCTCCTCCTCTTCCTCCTCTTCCTCCTCATCTTTCTTGCCCTCCTCCTCCTCCTCTTCCTCTTTCTTGCCCTCCTCCTCCTCCTCGCCCACTTCGCATACGCACTCGTCCTCGTCCTCTCACATTGTTTCTTCTATTCATTCTCAGACTTTCTCCTCCCCACCTTCAACAACCTGTTTGCTCTCTGAACTGGCTTATATTGGTTGTGTCACAACATTTGAAACAGGTTGAATCAGTTTTGAGTGGTTGTGTTCAATCAAATGACATGTGTTCTCTATTTGTATTTGATTTTTGCTACTTGTGTTTACCAGTATGGATGACATGTGCATTAGAGTGCAGAATGTGTTTTGAGAATGAGAATGTGTTCAGAGTTTTGCTGAAAAGTCTAAGTGAGATCTGCAAATTGTGTTTTACCATGTGAAATTGTTTACGGTATTGACAACAGACTCCACAATTAGCTAAATGAGTTCAGGCAACTGAGAACTTTGTTCAGCCAATGGATTTTAGTGTTTTAGCAATTGAGAAAAACGTCTCAGGTTACTATTGTAACCATAGTTCCCTGAGAAACAGGGAACGAGACGATGCGTCAGCTGACACGGTGGGAATGCCCCTTGCGTGATTGCGTCTGAAGCATCTATGCCAACTAGTCCAATGGAAATGAGAGAATGAGCGTCACGGGCGGGTGACGTCATGAACCAGGAAAGGATAAGAGCACTTCCGCTGCTCGCCGGCATTTAGCTTCGACAGTTGCCGAAGCAAGCCGAAGCAGGGACGCAGGAAGTATGGCAGGGGGACGCATCGTCTCGTTCCCTGTTTCTCAGGGAACTATGGTTAGAATAGTAACCTGAGACGTTCCCTTTATCGAAAAAGGGAACTTCGAGATGCGTCAGCTGACACGGTGGGAACGAGAATACCCAAAGCGCCATAATTACAAGTACCTGAGTGTCAGTCTGTTGATCTAAGCACTCAGCACCTGAGAACCTGGGGCAGCATCCAGGTCCAAGCTGTAAAATCTCACGAATGTGAGCGGAGAGGACCAGCCCGCCACATCACAAACATCTTGAAGAGATACCCCCTGCAATAAGGCTTTAGAAGCCGCCACACTCCTGGTCAAGTGAGCTCAGACCACCAAAGGACAAGGCTGGCCAGAGTACTCGTATGCCAGTGAAATAGCCTCGACTATCCACTTACTGACCGTCTGTTTAGAAGCAGGAAGACCTTTCCTAGGTGATCCAAAGCAAATCAGAAATATGTCGGACTTCCTCGTTGAGGATGTCCGAACACATAAGTGTCCAGTGGTACACTGGGCACAAGAGGTCAGCTTTTTCCTGGTCCGAAAAATAGGGAGAGGACAGAAACCTGCAGCACAATAAGCCTCGGAATAATGGTAGGCAATTTTATGCCTTGGCCATCCCCGTTGCACTCAGGCAGTTGGGGACCGAAAGGGCCTGAAGGTCTGACTATATAGGGACGAATAGTTAGCAGAAATAGTCTTAAAAGAAAGGATTTCTCTGAGACCAAATCTAAGGGCTCAAAGAGAGCCCCAGATAGGCCTAAACTATTGTAAGGTCCCAAGCCGGAACTCTAGTGCAAGTTGCAGGCCTCAGCCTCAAGGTGCCACGAAGGAAACGAGTGATCAGGGGGTCTCGACCCAAAACGTACCATCCACCAGGGCGTGGCCTTAAGTGTGGAAGGAATAGACCTGACACAAAGCGTTCTTGCAGAAACTCAAGTACTGTGTTTACTGAACAGTTAACCGGATTCCACTAACGCAGAAGTAGTTTCCTCGTAGCGGGAGCTCTGGAGCTAGAACGGTCTCAACAACCTCACTTGAGAGACCACTCTAAATGAGTTGGGCCCCCTCAGAGGCCAACCCGCATATCTCCTGATCGGGATCTCCAACGGAGGACCGTCTAGAAGATGGATCAGGTCCGAAAACCAGATCCGACTTGGCCAGCGTGGTGCTACTAGCAGTAGGCTTATTCCATACCGACGGACTCGCTCCATAACTCCTAGGAGCAGAGCAACAGGGGGAAAGGCGTACAGACATAGCCTCGGCCACGTCTGCACCATAGCAACCAGCCCCAGGGGGCTGGGTGAGAAGATGAAACCCAAAAAAGGACAGTGCGTCGTATTCTGAGACGCAAACAAATCCACTTCTGCTGGGCCAGAGGCCTCCCAGATTTTCTCCACCGCCTCGGGGTGGAGTGTCTAGTCCCCTGGCCTCAGCTCCTGCCTCGACAGGATGTCTGCTCCTATATTCTGGTCTCCAGGAATATACACTGCCCTCAAAGAGAGTACCTTCCCCAGAGACCACAGGAGGATCTGGTGCCACAGACCCCCCTGACGGTTCAGATAAGAGACCACTGATGTGTTGTCTGTTCGAACGAGCACATGATGGCCTCTTAGGTCCGGAAGGAAATGTCTCAACGCATTGAAGACGGCCATCATCTCCAGGCAATTTATGTGCCACGAAAGATGATGGCTTTTTCACAGACCCTGAACCGAGCGGCCTTCCATTACCTCTCCCCAGCCAGTGAGGGAAGCATCTGTCGAGATCCAACTCGATGGCAAAGAGCTCCCAACACTGGACCCTGGGTTAAGAACCAGTGTTTACTACATATAACTAAGGCACGAAAGCATCGCCGCGTGACCTTGATATGCAAGTGGGTTTCCCCTCGGGGAGAACCCTCTGGTCCTGAGCCAGCACTGTAAAGGTCTCATGTACAGCATGCCAAAAGGAATTCCGTTGGACACTGCTGCCAGTAGACCCAACAGTCTCTCGAACTGTTTACAATGCGTGACTGGTTTTGGGTTAAGAACCAGTGTTTACTACATATATCTAAGGCACGAAAGCATCGCCGCGTGACCTTGATATGCAAAGTGGGTTTCCCCTCGGGGAGAACCCTCTGGTCCTGAGCCAGCACTGTAAAGGTCTCATGTACAGCATGCCAAAAGGAATTCCGTTGGACGCTGCTGCAACAAGACCCAACAGTCTCTTGAACTGTTTTACAGTGCGTGACTGGCCTAGCCTCAGCTCTTCTGTGGCTGTTAGGATACTAAATCCCGTACCACACCAAGGAAAGTGGTTCTCAATACTGGAGAAAGCACATTCTTCTTGGTATTGAGCCTCAACCCCAACATCTGCATATGAGCGAGAACGACACCTCGGTGCCGAACCGCCAACTGCTCTGATTCCGCTAGAATCAGCCAGTCGTCGATATAATTCAGAATGCGAACGGGGTGACAAAGCTAGGCCGAAACGGAAGAACCCGAAAGGAAGAATTGGTATTCTTTGCCCCTGAAAGAAAACCATAGGAACTTCCTGTGCTGAGGGAGGATGGAGATATGGAAGTATGCATCCTTTAGATCTATCGTGACAAACCAGTCCTCGGATCTGATTTGGGTCACGATCTGTTTGAGGGTCAGCTATCTTGAACTTTAGTTTCTGAACTGACCGAATTAACAGGCGAAGATCTAAAAAGGAACGCAACCCTCCATCCTTTTTTGGAACAATAAAATAATGGCTGTAAAAACCCGACTCTCTGACGGGTGAGTACACCTGTTCTATAGCTTCGTTTGCTAACAGGGCCTTTACTTCTTGTTCCATTACCAGAGCCTGCTCGGGATGCACCACTGTGGGCAGCACCCCGCTGTAATGAGGAGGACGAGAGCCAAACTGGATTCTGTATCCTCTCTCTACAATCTGCAGGACCCAATGAGAAATATTCGGCATAAGCTTCCACGCTGCCAAAAAATTTACTAAGGGAACCAGCCTCTCGAGGCTGGCCTCTGGTGTTACTGAGAGAGCCAAATCTGGAGCCTGAAACATAATGGCAGGAACTACCTGAACTGACTGCTCAAAAGCCCCCCTCAGAGGGCGCGAAAACAATGCTGTGCCGCAGCATAGCATCAGCGACTTGCTGGAGACCGCTGCGCCCTGAAGCACCGGAGGTGGCAGGGTTGGCAGGGTTGGCAGGAGGTTCTCGTGAGGACCCCGAAATGGAACGGGCACCGTGTAATGAGGTGTACACCACTCCACTTCGGTCGGGGCTGTCATCACAGGCCTGACGCCTAAACGTCAATACCCTTTTTTTTTTTTTTTTTAACCGAAGTTTTCTTCGCCTGAAGAACGGTCCTCAGATCCGGCTTAGGCGACTTCGGTTGAGAGGGTTGCGTCTGTCTCCAGTATCTACGTGGAGGAACACGAGACGCAGCACTCTCTTTCTGTGCACATAATATGATGAACTAGACGGCTGGAGCTGCTCACGCCCAGCAGCCCCAGGGGGGCTGGACACAGCGAGGGAGAAACCTTATTATATATATATTTTTATATATATATATATATATTGTATCACCTAACAACGACCGCATGGAATGCGTCGCCGAAGAGACGCGAAGGCTCAAATTTCACTATATCCAGAACCCCAGCAGATCGGCCTGATAAGCCTGGAGCATTATACTATAGTTTTCTATAAACATTCTCCAGCTGACCTGCTGCCGTATAAGCTTTACCCATAAAACCAAAGTAGCTTTGCTTAAACCTACGCGCTGCATCGGCAAACGCGAGATCCCAGCCACAGAATCTTATTTTGCAAAGCACTCGAAATCTAAACGGTGCCTCGGCAAACGCGAGATCCGAGCTAGATTCTGATTACAACATTGAACCTACGCGCTGCCTCGGCAAACGCGAGATTCTTTAGTAATAGGCTTATTGAGCAAAGCAGAGGCTTTAAATGACGATGCTGGACCAGGTGAAAAACAGCATTTTTCTATTTTTTATTTCTGTTCAGCCTGGGGCATCATATCATAACCGTAATCTTTCAACCCTCTAACCTTGAATAAATCTTTAACACGAGGGCTGAAAGTAGTAATAAATACGGTTCATCCCACAATTTAAATATTCCGTGTGTAAATCAGGGAAAAGGGAAGCCTCGTGGTGGAGATAATGTGATAGATGTAAGAAAACGCTTGTCAAGTTTTTAGGAGCGTCCCTAATCTCAGCTGGCCATTAAATATTTAATTTATTAACAGCACGGGACAAAACCTCCACCAGTTCATCATATACTGGGGAAATAGATGGCGAATCTAATTCAACAGTGTGTGTGCTTGCTTTCACTTTCAATATTCTCAAACATTTAACCTCCTCGGAGGTAGAATATGAAGGAAAAAGGGCTCTCTCTCCCCGAGCGGAAGAAACCGCAGAGCGTGCTTCCAACACCGGGGAGATAGAGCTGGATCTTCCGGGTAAGGAAGGAAAAAAGGCCCACGGACCCGTTTCAAACCCCTCCAAAAGATCCTTCTGCGATCCCCAGGAATGTATTCTCCGCGCTGCCTCGACAAACGCGGGTCCTGAGAATCGCGAGCCTGTCACTATCATACAGAGTGACAGGCGAGAGCAGAGCATGCTATTTCACAGAGTTGGAACTCAGCCCCCACCTTTTTTTCTTTCAAGGGCTGAGAAGTATGCTCTACCCCAAACAAATTAAACAAAACTCGTGTGTGTCCCCACCCGTTTAAATAAACGCGGGCAGGGAGGAACACACTGTTTGTACATTTGTTTCGCCATAACGTTTCCATACAATATTGCAACAGACAACAATAAATAGACAGAGACAGTTTTGACACAGATCGCTTGCTGAGGCAACAGAAGCTAAATGCCGGCGAGCAGCGGAAGTGCTCTTATCCTTTCCTGGTTCATGACGTCACCCGCCCGTGACGCTCATTCTCTCATTTCCATTGGACTAGTTGGCATAGATGCTTCAGACGCAATCACGCAAGGGGCGTTCCCACCGTGTCAGCTGACGCATCTCGAAGTTCCCTTTTTCGATAAAGGGAACTGTAACAGAACTCGTAATTTAGGTTGAATAAATCCCACTTTAATCCACTTTAACCTTTTAATCCCACTCTTCAAACTCCCAAATAAAACAATTTTGTTTCTTTCCACTTCCCTGGTGATGTTCTCGATCTCCAGGTCGGAGAAGTTTCTCTTCTTTGCCGTCTTCCGTGTGTCCATGGCGTAAAATGAGGGCGTGGGGGAAGCGGAGACTTGAATATTTAGAGGCGTGTTATTCTAATGACGATCGTTTTCAGCCGCGGCATTTATCAAGGGCAGGTATTGCGTACACCTAGATTTCAAAGGTACAAACAGCTTCATAAATCAGGCGGTGAGAGGAGTGTAAGCATAATCTTATGCCAACATATACGCCCGTTTTGACGCAAGAATGATAAATGAGGGCCAGTGTGTGTGAGAGTGAGTTTGAGTGAGAGTGTGAGAGTGAGTGTGAAAGTGAGAGTGAGTGAGTGAGTGAGTGAGTGAGTGAGTGAGTGAGTGAGTGAGGTGAGTGAGTGAGTGAGTGAGTGAGTGTGAGAGTGAGTGAGTGAGTGTGAGAGTGAGTGAGTGAGTGAGTGAGTGTGAGGTGAGTGTGAGAGTGATGAGGTGAGTGAGTGAGTGAGTGAGTGAGTGAGTGAGTGAGTGAGTGAGTGAGTGAGTGTGATGAGTGAGTGTGAGAGTGAGTGTGAGAGTGAGTGAGTGAGTGAGTGAGTGAGCGATGTGAGCGAGTAGTGAGCGAGTGAGGAGTGAGTGAGTGAGTGAGTGAGTGAGTGAGTGAGAGTGTGAGAGTGAGTGTGAAAGTGAGAGTGAGTGAGTGAGTGAGTGAGTGAGTGAGTGTGAGAGAGAGTGAGTGAGTGAGAGTGAGTGTGAGAGTGTCTGTGAGAGTGAGTTAGAGTGAGAGAGAGTGAGTGAGTGAGTGAGTGAGTGAGTGAGTGAGTGAGTGAGTGAGTGAGTGAGTGAGTGAGTGAGTGAGTGAGTGAGTGAGAGTGTGAGAGAGAGTGTGAGTGTGAGAGTGTGTGTGAGAGTGAGTGTGAGAGTGAGTGAGTGAGAGTGAGTGTGAGAGTGAGTAAGAGTGAGTGAGTGTGAGTGAGTGAGAGTGAGTGAGAGTGTGTGAGTGTGAGAGTGTGTGTGTGAGTGAGAGCGAGTGAGTGAGAGTGAGTGAGAGTGTGTGAGAGTGTGTGAGTGTGAGTGAGAGCGAGTGAGAGCGAGTGAGAGTGAGTGAGAGTGAGTGAGAGTGTGTGAGAGTGAGTTTGAGTGAGAGTGAGTGTGAGTGAGAGTGTGTGAGAGTGTGTGAGAGTGTGTGAGAGTGTGAGTGTGAGTGAGAATGAGAGTGAGAGTTAGTGTGAGTGATAGTGAGTGAGTGTGAGTGATAGTGAGTGAGTGTGAGTGAGAGTGAGTGAGAGTGTGTGAGAGTGTGTGAGTGTGAGAGAGAGTGAGTGAGTGTGAGTGAGAGTGAGTGTGAGTGAGAGTGAGTGAGTGAGAGTGTGTGAGAGTGTGTGAGAGTGAGTGTGTGAGAGTAAGTTTGTGTCTGTCGTGTGTGTTTCCTGACGAGTGTTTGTTGTCGTGTTGCAGAGTGACATCGCAGACGTGCCAAACGAAAGCTCTAAGAGTGATAAGAAAGGGAAAGTGAATCAGGTGAAGACCAACGTGACGCCGCAGAGCAGCTCAGATGTGAACGCCACACAGAACAACATCACTGAGACCAGACGCGGTGAGACAGACACACACACACACACAATATTATTTCCCACTGAATCACTCAGAAACACAACTATGATAAAACCTTAAAATAACACAAACCCAAAGACTCAGTATGTGTGTAGAGTATGTGTGTAGAGTATGTGTGTAGAGTATGTGTGTAGAGTATGTGTGTGTGAGTTGTGTTTATGAAGGTCTGCTCTGACTGCTTTATTTCTGTTTGCAGATAATCAGGTGAACATTGAAGATCTGAAGCAGATGAAGGTAAAGTACTCGTTTGCACAGTATTGTGGGTAATTCTTATGAAGCATCGTATGAAACCTTCCCAGATACACAAACATGTTCTGGGGAAGTTTTGCTCACATTCCCATTAAGTTAAAATGTTTCATTTCTGGATGTTCTCTGAATGCTCAAAATATCCGTTTTTTTGTTTTGTTTTCTGTTTATGTGAGCGTTAAGGAAACATTTCTTTGTATCATTCTTCAAACATTATGGTAACGTTACTTTTGAATGTTCTGAAACAAGAAGCAACATTTAAAAAACGTTCCATGAACAATTCACTGATACGTTTCATAATGCTGCTGTTTCTCACTGTAATTTTAAAATGTTTTCTAGTCGTTTCTATCATTTCAATTCCATATTCTAGACCTTCATTAAACTGATGAAGAAGCAGCAGAAGGAGCTGAACACGCTAAAGAAACGACACACTAAGGTCCGTGTTCCAGACGTCATTACATCACTTCCTCTCTGAGAGAACAGTTCTGATAAACTCCTCCTCTTCCTCTCTGATAAACTCCTCCTCCTCTCTCTGATAAACTCCTCCTCTCTCTGATAAACTCCTCCTCCTCTCTCTGATAAACTCCTCCTCTCTCTGATAAACTCCTCCTCCTCTCTCTGATAAACACCTCCTCCTCTCTCTGATAAACTCCTCCTCTCTCTGATAAACTCCTCCTCTCTCTGATAAACTCCTCTCTCTGATAAACTCCTCCTCTTCATCTCTGATAAACTCCTCCTCTCTCCGATAAACTCCTCCTCATCTCTCTGATAAACTCTTCCTCTCTCTGATAAACTCCTCCTCTCTCTGATAAACTCCTCCTCCTCTCTCTGATAAACACCTCCTCCTCTCTCTGATAAACTCCTCCTCTCTCTGATAAACTCCTCCTCTCTCTGATAAACTCCTCTCTCTGATAAACTCCTCCTCTTCATCTCTGATAAACTCCTCCTCTATCCGATAAACTCCTCCTCATCTCTCTGATAAACTCTTCCTCTCTCTGATAAACTCCTCCTCTCTCTGATAAACTCCTCCTCCTCTCTCTGATAAGCTCCTCCTCCTCTCTCTGATAAACTCCTCTCTCTGAATAACTCCTCCTCTCTCTGATATACTCCTCTTCATCTCTGAATAACTCCTCCTCCTCTCTCTGATAAGCTCCTCCTCTCACTGATAAGCTCCTCCTCTCTCTGATAAGCTCCTCCTCTTCCTGCAGGAGCACAACGCTGTGCAGAAGTCCCACTGTTCTCAGGTGGATAAACTGGTGGCTCAACATGACAAGGAGAAGCTGACGCTGGAGAAGCTGCTGGAAAAGGCCATCAAGAAGAGAGGGTGAGCTGATGATGTCACTGCCCGGCGCTCGCTGATGATGTCACTGCCCGGCGCTCGCTGATGATGTCACTAACGCTTGTTCTTCTCTGTTTCAGAGAAAACAACTGCTCCGAGTTGAAGAAGGAAACGGCGATAAAGGTCGAGACGCTCACAACAGACCATAAAGAAAAGGTACAGGAGAAAATCCCACTAGGGCTGTCACAATTACTGAGAAGCTAAATTGGAATTATATTCGAATTCTAAGGGCAATACTTAATGTTAGAGGAGAAAAGTACTGTACTCTGTCCACAAGAGGGCGCACATCACACACACACACACTCACTACATCTACATACTGATCATCACACACACCAGACACTTTTGAGCTGAGCATGTGCTGAGCGCTTTCACACACACACACTCACATGCTGAGCGCTTTCACAAACTCTCACACACACACACACATGCTGAGCGCTTTCACACTCACACACACATTCACTCACACACACTGAAAATTCGAATGTGCAGTTTTTTTGTTTTTATTCGATGAATATTCGAAATTCGAATTTTGATTCGACAGCCCTAAATCCCATCATGCTTTTGTGTCGTGTTCTTCTTTACTCGCATGTGGAACATTTTACACACAATAATGACCAAATAACAAGCTCTGATCTGATTGGTGCTTCATGGCCCGTTCACACCTAGCTCGTTTGGCCCGGATTTTCAGTTTCAGTCTCGGTCCGGATCACTGAACGCCGGTAATGCCGTAATAATAACAGTATTGGCAACGTTGTGCGTCTGTTCATTCATTCTCATCAGTTACTCGCCGACTCGACGACACGCTGACGTCAGACGCCCGTCCGTTTACTAACCAATCAGAGTCGAGATGCAGCCCACGTGATGCCGACAGGATGCAGACGTACAGTTCTTCACTGCACTCGCATTAATGCACTGTGAAACAAACTTACCGAATGTATGAAATGTATCGAAACATGAACTTTGATTTTGGAGTGTGAAAACGCTGTAAATCCCCAGAGTTGCTGTGGAGCTTGTGTGTGTGATGTTTATATTGATCAGGTGTGTGTTCTTGAGCAGAATAAACTTCAGTGGGTTTGTTTACATGAGATGAGTTTTCCCGGTTGAATGAATCCTGTGACTGATTTCAGTTTTTCCCTGATATTCCCTCGGCGGAGACCTTTCTGGTGAAAGAGTTAGAATACTGTTAGTGAACATCCCGACGTTTAGATGAATATGTAAATATGTGCTGCGCATTTCTCTCAAAAACAGAAATAAGAAAGCATTTAGCATTAACACTCAATATGACCCAAGGCCCTAAAATTATACTTAATCGTATAGAATTTTTCGTCCAGAAAGCTTATTTTATTTCATAAAATGTTAAAATGTCTTGTTTTATTTATTTTGATAATGTTTTCTATTTTTTAATGCAATTTTAATTTATTAGTAATTTAAGGACGTTCCTTACATTCTTTTAGGTTAAATTCAAAAACTCACAATTTCATGCATAACTCTTTTACTTCAGCTCTAAATATCTTACATTGAGTGTCTTTGAGCTCTTGTGGAAAATAATAATATAAGATGATATTTCATAACTCTAGATGGGCTTATATCTCTATATGGAGTAAATGATGTTCCTCTGGGTCCTAAAGTCAGTTCTCTTCAGTGTGTGTTCACACACACACACACACACACACATGTACACATTATAAAAAAAATGTAGGTAAAGTTTTCGTATTTTTAGTTTGAATTCTGAGCATTTTTATTTTTTTCTATGTGTACTGAAGCATTCCTCGCATTCCTTTCATTCCTAACGGCTCAGATTGACCAGCGAAGAAAGGATTTGTTTCTTTTTTACATTTCAACCACAAAACTCCTCAAATCTTTTTGTGTGTGTTCATGGTTCAAGTGCAACAAAAGTCATCGGTATGTACACTCAATTTAAAAAAAAAAAGAATTCCGTCAGATTGACCCGAGGCAAGGATGAGGGATGTATCTGATCATGAGCATTACACTGAGATAATGGAGTGATCGTGATAAATGAGTGTGTTTGAGTCTCAGTGGTGTGTGTTTGAGTCTCAGTGGTGTGTGTTTGAGTCTCAGAGGTGTGTGTTTGAGTCTCACAGGTGTGTGTTTGAGTCTCAGAGGTGTGTGTTTGAGTCTCAGAGGTGTGTGTGTTTGAGTCTCAGTGTAGTGTGTGTGTTTGAGTCTCAGAGGTGTGTATGAGTCTCAGTGTAGTGAGTGTGTTTGAGTCTCAGTGGTGTGTGTTTGAGTCTCAGTGGTGTGTGTTTGAGTCTCAGTGTAGTGAGTGTGTTTGAGTCTCAGTGGTGTGTGTTTGAGTCTCAGTGTAGTGAGTGTGTTTGAGTCTCAGTGGTGTGTGTTTGAGTCTCAGTGTAGTGAGTGTGTTTGAGTCTCAGTGGTGTGTGTTTGAGTCTCAGTGTAGTGAGTGTGTTTGAGTCTCAGTGTAGTGAGTGTGTTTGAGTCTCAGTGTAGTGAGTGTGTTTGAGTCTCAGTGGTGTGTGTGTGTTTGAGTCTCAGTGTAGTGAGTGTGTTTGAGTCTCCGTGTAGTGAGTGTGTTTGAGTCTCAGTGTAGTGAGTGTGTTTGAGTCTCAGTGTAGTGAGTGTGTTTGAGTCTCAGAGGTGTGTGTTTGAGTCTCAGAGGTGTGTGTTGAGTCTCAGAGGTGTGTGTTTGAGTCTCAGAGGTGTGTGTGTTTGAGTCTCAGTGTAGTGTGTGTGTTTGAGTCTCAGAGGTGTGTATGAGTCTCAGTGTAGTGAGTGTGTTTGAGTCTCAGAGGTGTGTGTTTGAGTCTCAGAGGTGTGTGTTTGAGTCTCAGAGGTGTGTGTTTGAGTCTCAGAGGTGTGTGTGTTTGAGTCTCAGTGTAGTGTGTGTGTGTTTGAGTCTCAGAGGTGTGTATGAGTCTCAGTGTAGTGAGTGTGTTTGAGTCTCAGTGGTGTGTGTTTGAGTCTCAGTGGTGTGTGTTTGAGTCTCAGTGTAGTGAATGTGTTTGAGTCTCAGTGGTGTGTGTTTGAGTCTCAGTGTAGTGAGTGTGTTTGAGTCTCAGTGTAGTGAGTGTGTTTGAGTCTCAGTGTAGTGAGTGTGTTTGAGTCTCAGTGGTGTGTGTGTGTGTGTTTGAGTCTCAGTGTAGTGAGTGTGTTTGAGTCTCCGTGTAGTGTGTGTGTTTGAGTCTCAGTGTAGTGAGTGTGTTTGAGTCTCAGTGTAGTGAGTGTGTTTGAGTGTCAGTGTAGTGAGTGTGTTTGAGTCTCAGTGTAGTGAGTGTGTTTGAGTCTCAGTGTAGTGAGTGTGTTTGAGTCTCAGTGTAGTGAGTGTGTGTTTGAGTCTCAGTGTAGTGAGTGTGTTTGAGTCTCAGTGGTGTGTGTTTGAGTCTCAGTGTTGTGAGTGTGTTTGAGTCTCAGTAGTGAGTGTTTGGTGTTTGAGTCTCAGTGTAGTGAGTGTGTTTGAGTCTCAGTGTAGTGAGTGTGTTTGAGTCTCAGTGTAGTGAGTGTTTTGAGTCTCAGTGTAGTGAGTGTGTTTGAGTCTCAGTGTATGTGAGTGTGTTTGAGTCTCAGTGTAGTGAGTGTGTTTGAGTCTCAGTGTAGTGAGTGTGTTTGAGTCTCAGTGTAGTGAGTGTGTGTGTTTGAGTCTCAGTGGTGTGTGTTGAGTCTCAGTGTAGTGAGTGTGTTTGAGTCTCAGTGTAGTGAGTGTGTTTGAGTCTCAGTGGTGTGTGTTTGAGTCTCAGTGTAGTGTGTGTGTTTGAGTCTCAGTGTAGTGAGTGTGTTTGAGTCTCAGTGTAGTGAGTGTGTGTTTGAGTCTCAGTGTATGAGTTGTGTTTGAGTCTCAGTGGTGTGTGTTTGAGTCTCAGTGTAGTGAGTGTGTGTTTGAGTCTCAGTGGTGTGTGTTTGAGTCTCAGAGTGTGGTGTTTTGAGTCTCAGTGTAGTGAGTGTGTTTGAGTCTCAGTGGTGTGTGTTTGAGTCTCAGAGGTGTGTGTTTGAGTCTCAGTGTGGTGTGTTTTGAGTCTCAGTGTAGTGTGTGTGTTTGAGTCTCAGAGGTGTGTGTTTGAGTCTCAGAGTAGTGAGTGTGTTTGAGTCTCAGTGTAGTGTGTGTGTTTGAGTCTCAGGTGGTGTGTGTTTGAGTTCTTAGTGTAGTGTGTGTGTTTGAGTCTCAGTGTAGTGAGTGGTGTTTGAGTCTCAGTGTAGTGAGTGTGTTTGAGTCTCAGTGTAGTGAGTGTGTTTGAGTCTCAGTGTAGTGAGTGTGTTTGAGTCTCAGTGGTGTGTGTTTGAGTCTCAGTGTAGTGTGTGTGTTTGAGTCTCAGTGTAGTGTTGTGTGTTTGAGTCTCAGTGTAGTGAGTGTCTTGAGTCTCAGTGTAGTGTGTGTTGTGTTGAGTTTCAGAGTGTGTGTGTGTTTTTTTTTGAGTATCAGTTTAGTGTGTGTGTGTTGAGTATCAGTGTAGTGTGTGTGTTTGAGTCTCCGTGTAGTTGTGTGTGTTTGAGTCTCGTGTAGTGTGTGTGTTTGAGTCTCAGTGTAGTGAGTGTGTTTGAGTCTCAGAGGTGTGTGTTTTGAGTCTCAGTGTAGTGAGTGTGTTTAAGTCTCAGTGTAGTGAGTGTGTTTGAGTCTCAGAGTGTGTGTTTGAGTCTCAGTGTAGTGTGTTTGTTTGAGTCTCAGTGTAGTGAGTGTGTTTGAGTCTCAGAGGTGTGTGTTTGAGTGTCAGTGTAGTGAGTGTGTTTGAGTCTCAGAGGTGTGTGTGTGGTGTGAGTCTCAGTGTAGTGTGTGTGTTTGAGTCTCAGTGTAGTGTGTGTGTTTGAGTCTCAGTGTAGTGAGTGTGTTTGAGTCTCAGTGTAGTTGTGTGTGTGTGTATGTGTGTGTTTGAGTCTCAGTGTAGTGTGTGTGTATGTGTGTGTTTGAGTCCCAGTGTAGTGAGTGTGTTTGAGTCTCAGTGTAGTGAGTGTGTTTGAGTCTCAGAGGTGAGTGTGTTTATGTGTGTCGTCAGGTGAAGGACATGGTGGCCCAGCACACTAAAGAGTGGTCTGAGATGATCAACGGCCACAGCACAGAGGAGCAGGAGATGAGGGATGCCCATGTGACGCAGCAGTGTGAGATCTTGAAGAAGCTTTTGGCCAGCGTTCAGGACCAGCAGACACTGCAGCTAAAGCTCATCCACGAGCGGTGAGGACTCAACATTACTCAACCTTACTCGACATTACTCACGATTACTCGACATTACTCACGATTACTCACGTTTACTCACCATTACTCACAATTACTCACCATTACTCAAGATTACTCACCATTACTCAAGAGTGCTCATGATCACTCACGCTTACTCAAGATTACTCACCATTACTCACCATTACTCAAGATTACTCACCATTACTCAACATTACTCACGCTTACTCAAGATTACACACCATTACTCAACAGTACTGACAATTACTCACCATTACTCAAGGTTACTCACCATTACTCGCGATTACTCAAGATTACTCACCATTACTCAACAGTACTGACAATTACTCACCATTACTCAAGAGTGCTCATGATCACTCACGCTTACTCAAGATTACTCACCATTACTCACCATTACTCACCATTACTCAAGATTACTCACCATTACTCACGCTTACTCAAGATTACTCACTATTACTCAACATTACTCACGCTTACTCAAGATTACTCACCATTACTCAACAGTACTGACAATTACTCACCATTACTCAAGGTTACTCACCATTACTCGTGATTACTCACCATTACTCAACAGTACTGACAATTACTCACCATTACTCAAGGTTACTCACCATTACTCGCGATTACTCACCATTACTCACGCTTGCTCAAGATTACTCAACATTACTCACGCTTGCTCAAGATTACTCATGATTACTCGCCATTACTCAACAGTAATCACGATTACTCACCATTACTCACGATTACTCAACATTACTCACGATTACTCAAGATTACTCAACAGTACTCACGATTACTCACGATCACTCGCGGTTACTCACGATTACTTACCATTACTCACCATTACTCAGGATTACTCAACAGTACTCACGATTACTCACCATTACTCACGCTTGCTCAAGATTACTCACCATTACTCACGCTTGCTCAAGATTACTCATGATTACTCGCCATTACTCAACAGTACTCGCGATTACTCACGCTTGCTCAAGATTACTCACCATTACTCACGCTTGCTCAAGATTACTCATGATTACTCGCCATTACTCAACAGTACTCACGATTACTCACCATTACTCACGATTACTCAACATTACTCACGATTACTCAACAGTACTCACGATTACTCACGATCAACTCGCGGTTACTCACCATTACTCACCATTACTCAGGATTACTCAACATTACTCACGATTACTCACAATCACTTGTGGTTACTCACGATTACTCACCATTGCTCACGATTACTCAACATTACTCACGGTTACTCAAGATTACTCAACAGTACTCACGATTACTCACGATCACTCGCGGTTACTCACGATTACTCACCATTATTCAACATTGCTCAACATTACTCAAGATTACTCACGGTTACTCACGAATACTCACGTCTCTTAAAGATTCACTCGTTCATCACGTGTCAGTGACAGATCCTGCTGACGCATGTGCTCTGATCTCAACACACACATTTGTGCTGTTATATACATACAAGTCAAAAGTTTTGGATCAGTAAGATTTTTTTATGTTTTTAAAACTCACCAAAGCATTCATTTGTTTAAAAAATACAGTAGAAATAGTAAGATATTTTTCCAATTTAAATCAGCTGTTTTCTATGTGAATATATAGTAAAGTGTAATTTATTCCTGTGATTAAAGCTGAATTTTCAGCATCATTACTCCAGTCTTCAGTGTCACATGATCCTTCAGAAATCACTATAATATGATGATTTATATGATATGATTATTATCAATGTTGAAAACAGTTATTTATTTTTATTTCAGGATTCTTTAAAGAAATAGAAAGTTGAATAGAAGCTTTTGTAACATTAAACACTACTGTTTAAAAGTTTGGGGTCAGTATAGGGGTGGGCGATATATCGTTTAGACGATAATATCCAAATTGTTGTCTGGACGATATGCAAAATTGGGATATCGAATATTTCATAATTTGTACAATCCAACCCCCCAAACATGAAAAGAGCTGAAGGAAGTTAAAGAGAAAACAAAAAACTAAGGCGGCCGCCTAAGCAACTCACGCCTGCCGCCTTAACTATACGTTTGCAAAATTAAATTATATGAGCGATAACTGCCGTGTTACTGTTTTGAGGACAACCAGCACGATCATTCGGGCATTAGCACTCCGGGTGTTAAAGGAAATCCTTAACAGGCAGCCGTTCGCAAGCGCAAGCGGCTCGTGACAGAACATAGACTGACTGAACGACACTTCAATTGAAGTTGAAAATCTCAAATGAAGATTGCTGAACTCCAGCTTGCTTGTCTGTGTTTTCAGATCATCCGCGCTTCTTCAGCAGTGTAGAGAGCGCGCATGGTTGCTGATCTCCGGCAGTGTTTTTAATGTTGATGCAATGTTTACCGAATATCCACACACGATTTCAAATGTGACATTGATTTTATACAACAGTTAAAAAAACAAAACAAAAGGGTAACATTAAGTGATTTACTAAATTTAAAACAGTATACTCAGGCTTATTGCTCTATTTTGCAACGGAATCTGTGGCTTTGAACGAACCGTGAGATTCAATGAATGACTCGATGACTCACACACATAAAGACAATGAGTTACCGCCACCTACTGGCGATTTTATTATAATATTTTTATTAATATTAAACGATTTTTAACATTGCCTATTTAGTGAACATTGTTTTTATTTAAGGAATTATTTATTTTTTAAAGGTATTACAAAGGTAAAAAATGAAATGGAAAAATTTATTAAAGGGGGCAAAATATTGTCTCTTAATGGAAAAGCTGTGCCATGCAGTCTAAGTGGAAGAGGGGTACGGCACTCTAAAACATTGGAGAACCACTGAACTAAGGAAAAGGGATATGTAGAATTGCACAAGTGCTACTGCTAAAGAGTGCAATGTCAATAATTTCTCATAATCTTAATTGAATTGGTCTAGAGAGAATAATTATTACATTTTCTCTACTAGATATAAGACTCAAGTTTCAGTATTTGTCTTAATTTGTGTCAGGAGTTATGCAATACCCCCCGCCCCCCGCAAAAATATCGTCTGAATATCGATATCGAGATATTGAAAAAAAATATCGAGATATTCATTTTTGTCAATATCGCCCACCCCTAGGTCAGTAAGAATTTATATTTAATTTTTTGGGGGAAAGAAATAAAAGAAATCAATACTTTTATTCATCAAGAATGAATTAAATTTAACAAAAAAAAACAGTAAAGACATTTATAATGTTACAAAAGATTCTATTTCAAATAAAATCTGTTCTTTTGAACTTTATATTCACCGAAGAATCCTGGAAAATAATTGTACACTGTTTTCAACATTGATAATAATCATAAATGTTTCCTGAGCATCAAATCATCATATTATAGTGATTTCTGAAGGATCATGTGACACTGAAGACTGGAGTAATGATGCTGAAAATTCAGCTTTGATCACAGGAATAAATAACATTTTAAAATGTATTAAAATAGAAAACAGTTATTTTAAATTTACTATATTTAACAATATTACTGTTTTTTTGTATTTTTAATCAAATAAATGCTGCTTTGGTGAACAAGAGACTTATTTTAAAACCAAGAGAGAGAGAGAGAGAGAGAGAGAGAGAGAGAGAGAGAGAGAGAGAGAGAGAGAGAGAGAGACTAGAAAACTATAGATTTAAGACACATTAGGAGAAGCACATACATAATTATGAACTTAAAAATACAGTATCAAATTGAATAGAATCTCATCATGAATCGGATCGAATTGTTCTGAATTTGAGAATCCTATGAATCGTGAATCAAATCAACCTAAAGATTCTCCTCCTGTTCTGAATAGTGAACCATCTTCAAGTCTACAGTAAAGCGTAGTATGCTAATGATTCGCATCTGATTAACACGCCACACTCGTACCGTCATGAATATTTTCATCAGGGCTCGTATTATCCTCTTTATGATGGAGATACTGCCATAATTAACAGGCATTAATGTTGCATGAGTCTCTTTGAGTTCAGGGGGGAGTCTTTAGAGAGCGAGTTTCTATTGAACTCGAGTGTCTTTATTAATTATGCTGATAATTCCCCTCGGCGTGAACCCGTTCTGCAGCAGGATCTCCATGAGAAAGGCCTTGGCTCTCCATGATGTTTCATAACCGTGAACCGTGATCTTGTTTTGAAAATGTTTTGTTTGATTGACAGGCAAAGCAAAGAGATGAAGGGTAACCAGGCGAAGACGTCCATGGAGAACAGCAAAGCCATCAGCCAGGACAAGAGCATCAAGAACAAGGCTGAGCGTGAGAGGTGCGGGTCCACAGAACACCGTGATGGACCTCTGACGCCCACAGATCTGACCTGTGTGTGTGTGTGTGTGTGTGTGTGTGTGTGTGTGTGTGTGTGTGTGTGTGTGTGTGTGTGTGTGTGTGTGTGTGTGTGTGTGTGTGTGTGTGTGTGTGTGTGTGTGTGTGTGTGTGTGTGTGTGTGTGTGTGCAGGAGAGTTCGGGAGCTGAACAGCAGCAACACCAAAAAGTTCCTCGAGGAGAGAAAACGGGTTGGTTGATGATCTTCAGTGTCACTTTCTTTATTTCGCAGGGGCTGTAAATGTATTTTTGAGAAGTTGATGCAGCTTTAGTGCTGTATGATTATTATCACGAGAACGAAGCAGGCTTCAGTTACTTGGAAAAGTTTTTGAAGCCTGTTTCTTCAGATTTTTATGATTTTCTGCAGTGATGTTATTTATTTTCATTTTAAGAGTCTGAGACTAAAATGTCAGCTTTATTTCTACAGATCATTTCACAGCAGCTTCTCAGTAATAAACAGAATCAGTGATAAACTTCAGATATAACACAAACTCATATTCAGCTGTAAAGCAGCTCTACACGAGACAATAGAGTCAGGATTTATCTAATAGTTTATCAGTCATATGGAGCTTGTTTCCACCACAAAATAAACAATAAAATAAGACTTTTTATCGAAAAATTTTTATTTTTATTTGTGAGTTTATATATCACAGTTGTAAATAAAAAAATCAAAATTCTGAGATCATAAGTTGCAATTACTTTTTTATTGATGTTGGCGTGATGTTGATGTGACATTGACGTGATGTTGACGTGATGTTGACGTGACATTGACGTGATGTTGACGTGACATTAACGTGATGTTGACGCGATGTTGACGTGACATTGACGTGATGTTGACGTGACATTAACGTGTTGACGTGACATTGACGAGATGTTGATGTGACTTGACATGATGTTGACGTGATGTTGACGTGACATTGACGTGATGTTGACGTGACATTAACGTGATGTTGACGTGACTTGACGTGATGTTGACGTGACATTGACGTGATGTTGACGTGACATTACGTGATGTTGACGGATGTTGACGTGACATTGACGTGATGTTGACGTGACATTAACGTGATGTTGACGTGACATTGACGAGATGTTGATGTGACATTGACATGATGTTGACGTGATGTTGACGTGACATTGACGTGATGTTGACGTGACATTAACGTGATGTTGACGTGACATTGACGTGATGTTGACGTGACATTAACGTGATGTTGACGTGACATTGACGAGATGTTGACGTGACATTGACGTGATGTTGACGTGACATTAACGTGATGTTGACATGACATTGACGAGATGTTGACATTACATTTACGTGATGTTGGTGTGACATTGACGAAATGTGGACGAGATGTTGACGTTACATTGACGTGATGTTAACCAGGGATGGAAATTAGCACCCGCCACCAGCCAAATGCGGGTGATTTTGTGTTGTGGCGGGTAAACTCGCTTCACCTACCGGCCACCGTGGCGGGTAAATAAAAATTGCATACTGTTTCACCCGGACCGCGGACACTTTTAGAGGAGGCACACCTTCAAAACTCGCGCGCTTCTTCCGTCGAGGCTCGGCGTGGGAGCGCGAGAGGCGGTTTGCCGTCCAAAGGGAGAGATAGCCGCGAGCGCATAGTCTATTTTTAACGCGGGGTAGCTCTCTTGTGTAGTAAAGAGCTAGGCGCGCGAACATCTACCCGCGCGCTTCTTCCGTCGAGGCTTGAGCGCGAGAGGCGGTTTGCCGTCCCAAATGAGAGCTAGAGAGAGAGAGAGAGAGAGAGAGAGAGAGAGAAAAGAGAGAGAGAGAGAGAGAGAGAGAGAGAGAGAGAGAGAGAGAGAGAGAGAGAGAGAGAGAGAGAGAGAGAGAGAGTGTGTGTGTGTGTGAGAGAGAGAGAGAGAGAGAGAGAGAGAGAGAGACGCGAGACGAGACGAGAGAGAGAGAGAGAGAGAGAGAGAGAGAGAGAGTGTGTGTGTGTGTGAGAGAGAGAGAGAGAGAAAGAGAGAGAGAGAGAGAGAGAGAGAGAGAGAGAGAGAGAGAGAGAGAGAGAGAGAGAGAGAGAGAGGAGGGGCGCAGGCGCGATCAGTGGAAACTTTGTGTACACTCGCAATAAAACACAACATTGTGCTTTTGTCACACTCTAAACTCTTGTCAAACACAACCACACAGACACACGCACGCACGCGCAGTTTTAAAAGCAAAACATATTTATCCAACCCCATTTCAAAACAGGTTACATCTTTTGGACATTCATCATTCATTCACAGTGACATTCACAATCGCATTGGTTTTCATTTCTTGTCCTCGGAGTCAGAGCACTAATCTGTTTATTTTTAAGTTACACATTCTACATTGATTAAAAAAGAAAATCAAATGTGTTTTTAATGGTAGTATTATTTTATACGGAAATCAATTATTTATAATTCAGATGAGAATAAAGTTAAGGTTAATTAAAATTAAGGAAAACAAATAAATTGATCTGAAATATAGCAAATTAATTTTAAATTCATTCAGGTACAATTACCAAACATATCTCAAGGTCTTTTTGTCTTTTTATTAATTTAATTAATAAACTAATTGTATAAAACTATTGTCAGTGCACTACAAATAAACTGGTTCTATGCCTTTATTCATAAAACGTATACAACTTAAAAATAAGTTGTAATTTTATAAAATTTATAAAAATGCCTTCTGCATTTTTGTTTTGCTTTTCATTCCACTGTACCAAAATCGTACCGAACCGTGAGTCTGAACCGAGGTATGAAACGAACCGTGACTTCTGTCTACCATTCCACCGCTAATGCAATACAGTTTCATTATTGTTTATTATTATCCATACCTTACTATAAATAATTTGTGCGACTAAATCATGTTTTGCGCCAGTAACTGAAAAAGTTAGTAGCGCAAGTGCCAGCAGTGGAAAAGGTTAGTGTAGTTCCCTGTCCAGAGTGCGGTTCAGCATCGGTTCAGTTTTTTGTTTAATCTGCCCTACTCATTTAATGAAATGTATATCAGTTCATGGTTTGTGTGTGTATAAGAGAGAAAGAGAAAATGTCAGTATTGCATTGAGACTTGAGATTAAATAAACTGCTTAAGTATTGTAGATCTTGTAGTATTAATTTTCACATGCAGTTACACATTGTCGGTTAAAAACAAGAAAGTGGCTGGTAAAAACATTGAGTGGCTGGTAGATTTTGAAATCCACCTGCCACAGTGGCCGGTGGACAAAAAAGTTAATTTCCATCCCTGATGTTAACGTGACATTGACGTGATGTTGACGTGATGTTGATGTGACATTGACATGATGTTGGCGTGATGTTGATGTGACATTGACGTGATGTTGACGTGACATTAACGTGATGTTGACGTGACATTGACGAGATGTTGATGTTACATTGACGAGATGTTCATGTTGCATTGACGAGATGTTGACATTACATTGACGAGATGTTGACGTTACATTGACGAGATGTTGACATTACATTGACGTGACATTAACGTGATGTTGACGTGACATTGACGAGATGTTGACGTGATATTGACGAGATGTTGACATTACATTTACGTGATGTTGACGTGACATTGACGAGATGTTGACGTTACATTGACGAGATGTTTACGTTACATTGACGTGATGTTGACGTGACATTAACGTGATGTTGACATGACATTGACAAGATGTTGACGTGACATTGACGAGATGTTGACGTGACATTAACGAGATGTTGACGTTACATTGATGAGATGTTGACATTACATTTACGTGATGTTGACGTGACATTGACGTTACATTGACGTGATGTTGACGTGACATTGACGTGATGTTGACGTGACATTAACGTGATGTTGACATGACATTGACGAGATGTTGACATTACATTTACGTGATGTTGGTGTGACATTGACGAAATGTGGACGAGATGTTGACGTTACATTGACGTGATGTTAACGTGACATTGACGTGATGTTGACGTGATGTTGATGTGACATTGACGTGATGTTGGCGTGATGTTGATGTGACATTAACGTGATGTTGACGTGACATTAACGTGATGTTGACGTGACATCGACGAGATGTTGACGTGACATTGACGAGATGTTGATGTTACATTGACGAGATGTTCATGTTGCATTGACGAGATGTTGACGTTACATTGACGAGATGTTGACATTACATTGACTTGACATTAACGTGATGTTGACGTGACATTGACGAGATGTTGACATTACATTTACGTGATGTTGACGTGACATTGACGAGATGTTGACGTTACATTGACGAGATGTTTACGTTACATTGACGTGATGTTGACGTGATGTTGACGTGACATTAACATGATGTTGACATGACATTGACGAGATGTTGACATTACATTTACGTGATGTTGTTGTGACATTGACGAAATGTGGACGAGATGTTGACGTTACATTGACGTGATGTTAACGTGACATTGACGTGATGTTGACGTGATGTTGATGTGACATTGACGTGATGTTGGCGTGATGTTGATGTGACATTGACGTGATGTTGACGTGACATTAACATGATGTTGACATGACATTGACGAGATGTTGACATTACATTTACGTGATGTTGGTGTGACATTGACGAGATGTTGACGTGACATTGACGTGATGTTGACGTGACATTAACGTGATGTTGACGTGACATTGACGAGATGTTGACGTTACATTGACGTGATGTTAACGTGACATTGACGAGATGTTGACGTTACATTGACGTGATGTTAACGTGACATTGACGTGATGTTGTCGTGACATTAATGTGATGTCGACGTGACATTAACGTAGGGCTGGAAAAAAATCAATCGCGATTAATCGTGTCCAAAATAAAAGTTTTGTTTACATAAAATATGTGTGTGTAGTGTGTTATAATTATTTTCTTATATATAAATACACACACATGCATGTATATATTTAAGAAAAATGTGTTATTAATATAAATAATATGTATATTTATATATAATATAAATGAGGTATAAATATATATACAGTATATACATGCAAATATTTCGTACATATATACATGCATATGTGTGTATTTATATATACAAAATAATTATACACTCTACACACACATATTTTATGTAAACAAAACTTTTATTTTGGATGCGATTAATCGCGATTGATTTTTTTCCAGCCCTACATTAACGTGATGTTGACGTGACATTTATGTGATGTTGACGTGACATTGACGTGATGTTGGCGTGACATTGACATTACATTTACGTGATGTTGACGTGACATTGACTAGATGTTGACGTGATGTTGGCGTGGCGTTGACGTGATGGTGGCGTGACATTGACGTGACATTGACTAGATGTTGACGTGACATTAACGTGATGTTGACGTGACATTGACATTACATTTACGTGATGTTGACGTGACATTGACTAGATGTTGACGTGATGTTGGCGTGGCGTTGACGTGATGGTGGCGTGACATTGACGTGACATTGACTAGATGTTGACGTGACATTAACGTGATGTTGACGTGACATTGACATTACATTTACGTGATGTTGACGTGACATTGACTAGATGTTGACGTGATGTGTTGTTATCGTGATGTTTGTGTGACGTTGACGTGTTGTTGACGTGATGTTGACGTGACATTGACGTGATGTAGTCGTGACATTGACGTGATGTTGTCGTGACATTGACGTGATGTAGTCGTGACATTGACGTGATGTAGTCGTGACATTGACGTGATGTTGTCGTGACATTGACGTGATGTTGGCGTGACATTGGCGTGACGTTGACGTGATGTTGTCGTGACATTGACGTGATGTTGGCGTGACATTGGCGTGACGTTGACGTGATGTTGTCGTGACATTGACGTGATGTTTGCGTGACGTTGACGTGATTTTGGCGTGATGTTGACGTGACATTGACGTGAGATTAACGTGATGTTGGTGTGATGTTTGTGTGATGTTGGCGTGATGTTTGCGTTGACTTGATTTTGCTTGATGTTCACGTGATGTTGGCGTGATATTTGCGTGATGTTGATGTGTTGTTATTGTGATGTTTGCGTGACGTTGACATGTTGTTGACGTGATGTTTGCATGACGTTGACGTGTTGTTGACGTGATGTTTGCATGACGTTGACGTGATGTTTGCGTGACATTGACGTGATGTTGGCGTGATGTTGGCGTGGCGTTGACGTGATGTTGGGGTGACATTGACGTGACATTGACTAGATGTTGACGTGATGTTGGCGTGGCGTTGACGTGACATTGACAGGCGTGACATTGACGTGATGTTGGCGTGGCGTCGATGTGATGTTGGCGTGGCGTTGACATGACATTGACGTGATGTTGTCGTGACATTGACGTGATGTTGTCGTGACATTGACGTGATGTTGTGACATTGACGTGATGTTGACGTGACGTTGATGTGATGTTGGCATGACATTGACGTGATGTTGTCGTGACATTGACGTGATGTTGTCGTGACATTGACGTGATGTTTGCATGACGTTGACGTGTTGTTGACGTGATGTTTGCGTGACATTGACGTGATGTTGGCGTGACATTGGCATGACGTTGACGTGATGTCGTGACATTGACGTGATGTTTGCGTGACGTTGACGTGATTTTGGCGTGATGTTGACATGACATTAACGTGATGTTGGCGTGACATTGGCGTGATGTTTGTGTGACGTTGGCATGATGTTTGCGTGACGATTACGTGATTTTGGCATGATGTTGACGTGACGTTGGCGTGATATTTGCGTGACGTTGATGTGTTGTTATTGTGATGTTTGCGTGACGTTGACGTGTTGTTGACGTGATGTTTGTGTGTTGTTGATGTGATGTTTGCATGACGTTGACATGTTGTTGACGTACTCTTCCGTGTCTTCGTCTCAGTTGGCCATGAAGCAGGCAAAGGAGCTGGAGCAGCTGCAGAAGAACCAGCGTGAGCAGCTTGAGAAGCTCGAGAAGTTCAACGAGCAGGTAAACCTTCAGCGTCACTAACGCGGGGCGGGTTTACTAGCTAAACATGCTAGATCTTCAACACTTAGCTGAAATAAATGAATGGTCACCCTTCTCTTGATTTCATATGATTTGCATTTTGTCCTCCATTTTTCATATTTTGTATGTGTGACATGCGAAGCCATGCCTTAAATATGATTTGCCTTTTCTTTAAACAGCTTTTGAAATCCCATCATGCAAACAGTCAGACTCCAGGTAGGCTCTCCATCGCTTTCCTCTATCTTCAGCTTCCTTCAGCCAGTCTCGTGTCTGCCTCACTGAGGGTTACTGCTTCTCAAACATACTAGAAAAACACGCAGCAAAACATCATATTCTTCCTCAGTGTTTCTGCCTTTATTTCCAGTACAATTAAATTAATATACATTTACTGGAGAAGCATTTACTGAAGTCTTGTTTTTTAAAATTTTATAAAAATGAAGTTTAAACATGAAATGCTGTCTGTTACGTACATCACATGTTCAGTTATTGGTTATTTTGTTGTAAGGTCCCGCCCATTTCACAGCTCGGCCAATCATCATAGAGAAGCCAGGCATCTGGCAGCCGATTGGACGTTGAGCTCCAAATCAAATTAAGCTCATGCAGCTCTCACAGACGGGACTCTATATAGACTATATATATTAGGGATGGTAAGATTCACCGGTTCGCATCGGTGCATCGGCATAAAAGCTAAAGATGCGATGCATCGATTTAAATAAGTGTGCATCGGATACAAGTTGGCATTTGTATCGCGATGCATCGTTTCTGACATATCTGCATCGGTAAAAAACGATTTATTCATATATAATTATTAGTAAATGCGTTATAGCCTACTTTTAGAAAGTGATACCTGAGTATTATGTATTATGTAACTGCTGCGTTCACGCCGAACGCAGATAGAGCGTCTGTAGCGGGTGATTTCCATGTTGAGGCAATGTAAATATGCGTTGACGCGGGTCTGAAGGTCCTGTGGCGCTATAGTCGCGATTTCGCCTCATTCGCGCGATTGATTTCTCCTTTCTGAAGTGTGCTCGAGCGCGTTCTCTCATCACCACTGCTGACGCTGCTACGTGAATATGACGTATCACAACACTAAGGAGTTCGAAGCTGTCCTGAGCGTCACGTTTAAACCTTAAAGTAGGACATTTAAATAAATCTGGTTTACATAAGCCTGTGACTGCAAATAGTTTTTCATATATATATATATATATATATATATATATATATATATATATATATATATATATATATATATATATATATATATATATATATATATATTACATTTGAATAAAGTGAAAGACCTGTTTGTGAAAGTTTTTTTATTTGTATTATTGTTTATGTTAAAACAGCTCCTGCTTTCTGGTCACTGTTAGCCTACCTGCTGAAATCACATTAGCCTGCTGGCAAATTACGGAACATTTCTTTATTGTTTATCCCTGAGCCTCCTTAGATTGTTTCACCGTTAAATGTGTGAGCTGTTAAAAATGTAACTGGAGACAGGACAAGAAAAGAATGTCTGTTTTTATTTAGCCTAATCTTGTGGTTTTGTGAAAACCAAATATTTTGTTTGTGAAAGAGCCATGCGTTAAAGTGTAAATTGCAGGTTAACCACCACAAACGATTAATGTGTACATTAAAGTGCACAATATGGATATATTTTAAAATTTCTGTCTTAAAATGCGTTAAAATAGCATTTATTGGGGTTTCTTCAAAGGTAGCGTGTTTTTTACCGTAACTGGGTGATGATGTCATAACAGGGAGCTGCGGGCAGTAATGCACTCACTCTGTGTGTGCTGTTTGAGGGAGAATAAAACGATTTGCGGGACTCCCGCAAACTAGAAATATCTGAATAAAACGTAAAAACTAATACATTTTTATTCATCTGTTGCAGAAAATCAATAAGAACATCTAAAACAAAATAGAAACGGTTTACAGGCAGAGTTTCTATTTTTAACATGTCAGCAGTGAGGAGCGATGTAGCCAATCACAGACATATGTGTTGATTTCTTGAACGCAATAATGGCCAATCAGAAGCATTTACGATAGATTCCCCTCACCGCTCAAAACAGACTTTTTGTTCAGTGCTGAATTCTGTATGCTGGCAAATCCTCTAATTATAACAAACATAGTGTAACCGTTACACTGTAACGTTATATATTATGGAAGCTTCATTGATAATAACAGAGATGTGCGAGATCTCTGTGAACTGATGTCAGCTTTAGGAATTATTATGGGATCGCACTTTGCGCGCAGTCATGCCAAACCATGCACGCAGTAGCCCGCTTGCTTTTATGTTATAACAGTGGTTTGTGTGTTAATGCAACAAACAATTGATCAGGAGCATGTATGCTGATGTGTATGGTGGGCTAACACGTAGGCTAACTTGAAAGTATTTGGAGGTACAGAAAAAAAGTATTTTTGCGGGCGGGAGCAGGACAAAACATGAATGTTGCGGTCGGGAGAAGAAAGTAAGAAAGTAGTTGAGCACGTCAGTTATAACGACACACGTATTCAAAAATAGCCGGGTTTAAACCGGGCTTGGGCTCATAATTACAGTTTATGTGTCGGGCCGGACTCGGACACGGACACAGCGGGCTCGGGTAACGTTAGGGTCTTGCTTGATGTTTTGGGCCGATCTAAGCTCTACCTCGGGTAAGTTATGCGAACACTTACAGGCACGAATCAGCCGTTTGTCCTTGGGGAACTTGTGGAGCCTCTCCCCCGTTTTTGATGTATTCGTACATCCCGCACAAGCACAATAGTTAACCATTTTCGCTAGCTAGGACTCCAATATAACAAACGTAACTCTAGGCTTGGAGCTTGGAGTCCCTGTTATGACATCAC
>CM070829.1:42371978-42376978 GCA_036326025.1 Chrosomus eos | reverse complement strand
GTTGCCATGGCCAAATAAATCTGCCTTCAGGCCTTCAGAATCGATAGTGCAGGCGCCTGTAACTTAAATGAATGGCAATGAAACTGTTGCTTTAACCAATCAGATAATCAGTCAGATTTAATCAGCCAATCATATTTCGCTTTGACTGCAGCGGGGCCATAGCCTAGAAATCTAGACGCACCCTAGCGGCCGCGAAAATCATTTCGCTGCCAGTGTGGTCTAGCAACTCTCAATAGACTTTTTAGTTGGAAAAACCAATTTCGGGTCAGGCCAATCACATCGTGTATAGAGTCGGCGGGCGGGCTTAACACAATGACGGCACAGTTGATGACGTTCCGCGTGATTTCCATAGGTGATTTCCCTGCTGCTTGAAAACAATGAAGATGCAGCGGTCTTTCGAATCGGCTTTGGCCGCGACTCTGGAGGACTTGGAGTTAAGAGAACGCCACTTAAGTCATTCTTAGAAAAGGAAGATGTGTTCGGAGTTTTGACTACCGGATACGGCAAAAGTTTAATATATCAACTAGCTCCGCTGGTGGAAAAACGCACGGGACTCACTCAGCCACAGCCGTTCGTTGCTCTGGTTGGTTAGCGTGGTCCTATTGCATGCAGAGGGATTTTGAAAGACAACCGTTTATCCCGCCCCTCGGATTGAGGTATGTCAATGGAGAGTTCCCAGACCTAACATCTTGATGTAGGTCTGGCATGCCAGGCTAGCGGGGCCATCTAGCAGGCGTACAATAACGTCTGCATTTTCTCGTTCTTTGATTGGATGCTCAGAGCGCGTACTATTACTGGTAGTATCCGCATCTGTAGCGAACTGCATAAACTAAAATATATTCCTGTAGATTTAATAGTTTTTCAACCCACAAATTAATGTTTCTTTCCCTCCTCGACCCCCAGCAGTTTCAAACCTACCGGAAAAAGTCCCTTATTCAGCCTGAGCTTAACGCAGAGTCACGAAACACTGCTCGATCTGTCCGCGGGTTAAAACAGAACTGACTAATGTAAGTTATGCCACGAATGATTTTGAAGGCAAAAGTCCCGCTGATCTCATTGATATCGTTCAAAACTCTGTGTGAGAACATGGGGCAGCTGTACACATCGTCATGTTTTGCGGTGACTGTGTCCACTGCTTCTGTCGAGCAGACACTCTCAGCCCTAAAGCGAAGTAAAACTTATGCTAGAAATATGACGGGAAAGACACGGCATTGTTGGAACTGCAACGCAGTTAGAACCTGTATAACAGTAATTGAAGTCTGCTTGAGGAAAGAAATAAGGATGGATTTTGTGTAAAAACTAATCAGTAGTTTTGGTGATAATGCTTTCCCCCCCCGTGGGTGAATATGCTTTTCTTCTTAATTTTTCTTTTAGATTTATGATCGAAACGTAGTTTTTTCAAACACTCATACTATTGTAACGTCTGAAAAGGGACTATTGTAACCCTTGAACGACAACATAAGGGAGGCTCCGTTTCTGAACTTATAATCGGATTCGGAACGCAAGAACCACTGTACACAAACGCACCAGCCGAACTCACGCGCTCGTTTCTCTCTACCGGCCTTTCCCGAACTCACCGCATTAACCCAACTGCCGGTGCAAAATAAAAACAACAATTATATAGAGTCTTTGCGCTGCTACACTATTAAAAGTTATTAATTCAGATAGGACAGAAGGCCTAGGTGTGAAATGCACGGCCCGCCACTGCGCTCTACATTATTAAACTATAATACTATAACTATATAATACTATAATACTATAAACTATAACATTATAACTATAACTATAAAAATATAAGAGTTACGACTCTCCAGTGTGTAAGAAATTAACCGGAGATTTTCACGACAAAGAAGGCGGAGCCTCAGAGCCACACCCACCTGTCACATCTTCATCATCACCGACCAATGGGAGTTCAGCGGTGTTTAACAGCCAGAGCAAACTTTTCCAGAAAGCTGTTTCTAACTCCACAAACAAACTTCGTTTTGGCCTGATTTTGTTTAGAACCAGTAGATGTTTTCAGCTGTTTCGCTAACTTGCGTTAGATTTGTGCCGCATTTCGTTCACAGTGCGGAAATTCCTCTGATTTCATAGAGCTTATTAGGAGACATTAAATATTCAGCAAACGTTAGCGGAGTAAATTATCTTCTCTGTTGAGTATGTATAGCATTTTCATATTTCAATATGTCAGATAGCAGCGACATATTATGTGCAAAACAACCCAAAGCACCTCCAGCTGTTCGCTGTACAACGCTGCAAATGTGTAATTTATCCAAAGATATGAAAAAGAAGGTGTCAGTAGACTGGGTTAGTTAGTTAAACCTCCCCCTTTCCAGTCCATAATCAAATCACATGCAGTAATTGGCACATGTATTCATATCATTCAGCCGGCGCTCTCAGAAGTCCTTATTACAATCAGCACATTAATACACATCCACTTATGAACAATAACGTGTGATAATGAGATTCGTGTTGTCGTGGAAACTCCACAGTGCAGCGGTATAAAGAGGCGCAGATCAGCGGCGGAGAGACGATTGCCTGAGGAACGAGTCTTAAACATGCTGAAGCTCGACTCCAAGACAGACACCAGGATCCTTCTGGACGCCATCTCCAACGACAAGATCCACCTGGCCCGCTTCATCCTGGACGCTCTGGATGGGAAGATCATCGACTCCGAGACGGAGGGAGCGCAGACGCCTCTCGTTTCCGCCGTGTTCCTCCAGGACTCGCAGGCGAGGAGCAGGTTCGTGAATCTCCTCTTGCAGAGAGGAGCGAGTGTGAACCGGCCGGACGAGAGCGGGCGTACGGCGCTGAGCTACGCCTGCGAGATGGGATTCCTGGATGCGGTGAAGATCCTTGTGGAGAACGGAGCCGATCCCGAGGCGGCGGACTCCTGGGGGAATACGCCACTGATGTACGCCGTCGTGGCCAGACGTCCAGCCGTCGTGGAGTTCCTGGTGCGCGCTTTTAAAAGACTGGGACTACAGATCGACCGCCAAAACAAGGTGGGAAATTCTGCGGTCGAGGTGGCGAAGCATCTGGGACACACGGAGTGTTTACAGGCGCTCCGCAGTCTCTCCAGGAGGATTCATGCTGACACGCTGGCTGAAAGACTTTCCACCGTCAGCATCGATGAAGAGGAGAAGCCCAGCGAGAGAAGAGCTCCACCTGACGACGGGACTCGCCTTCACGACGGTTTAACCCGGAAAAGATCCCTTGGTTTGCGGAACCGAATCCAGTCGATGGACTCTATTGAGGAATATGAGAAGGAAAGTGATGCGTTCTCATCACAAGGCCTCATGTTCTCTAGTGTTCCAACATCAAAACCACACGCAGATCATCTCCCTAACAGCTCCAACAATCTCCTGCCTGCCCTGTTTTACTCGCCGAGACCCTTCAAAACGCAGTGGAGAAGCTTCACTCCTGATTCTCCTCCGGCGGGTCCTCTTGGCATTTTATTAACTCCTTTCGGCAAAAGCGCCAAAGAAGAGCTTGAGAAAGCGAAGAAACATCTGCCCGTCCGGAGGTTTGATGACCGCTATTATCAGAAGAGGTGCAGTTTACCGACGAGCGCTCTGGCAGCGGCGGCCCCGGAGCGCAGTAAGAGCAAATCCCAGCGGAAATCCCCCGGGAACGCCGGGAACAGATCCGTGAGCGCTCTCGGCGGCCGGCTGTTGAGGAGGTTCACGTTCCCGGAGCTCAAGCGGAGCAGCGGAGAGGCTTGCGGAGCGTCGGATCCGCCCGGACGCTGTATCCCGAGGTCGGAGACGTTCCCCCTGGCGAACAGCCATCCTCAAGTGGGGAGCAAGCCGAGCATCGACAGCATCAGTGCAGTCAAGTGTGAGTTTGACTTTCGGTGTAAAGCTGCTCCAAACACCTGATCACGAGCGGATGAATCTCTCGTGAGCACGAACTACTGCAGCTTCAATATAATACAAGAGTATGGGACACATAACGATATTAAATGTTTCAGGACATAAATTATCTTAGTGTTATGGACATTTTGTGTAATTTCCCACTTTTTCCTGCAGCTGATGCCGTTCCAGCAACATGATCTGTCAATCAGACTATATGTGTTTCTTCACCAGCACTTCTGGAAAACAAATTGGTAACCCTTTACTATAAGGTTCATTAATTAACATTAGTTAACTACCTTAGTTAACATGAACTAAGAATGAACAATATTTTAGTATTTATCAATCTTAATTAATATTAATTTCAACATTTATTAATATGTTGTTAAAATCAACGGTTGTATTTGTTAACATGAATTAATGCACTGTGAATTAACATGAACAAACAATGAACAGCTGTATTTTTATTAAATAACATTAACAAATATTAATAAATACAGTAACAAATTTATTGCTCATTGTTTATGTTAGTAAATACATTAACTAATGTTAACTAATGAACCTTTTTGAAGTATTTTAAAAAATTTATTTTACTTTTTTTTTTGTGCCAGTGTTTTGAGTAGGCTACTAGTCATTTCTGTTAGGGCAGACCGGGGCAAGTTGTCACATTGGTTTATTTTTGAAAGTCAATTTCTGTTTAGAGACTAATCTAACAGTCTTAACTGTTAAAAAAAATCAATATTTACAGTTATTGGAAAAATTGGTTTTGCCCCGGTCAATAATGGTGTACGTGTGTTTTTCTCTCCATTTAACACTCCTTACTCTATAGCAGAGAGTGTTGTCACACTATATGGGGTTATTTGAATAGCGCTTTTCACAATACACTTCATTTCACAGCAGCTTTACACAAAATGCCTAGATTCTAGATTGAGTCTAGATTACAATTTAGAGTGATTACTATTAGAGGTAACTGTCTAAATTATGTATTTCAGAAATGTACATACAGTTTACAAAATCAGAGCGAAAAAAGTATTAATTTAAACTATGTAATAATTTAATAATTAAAAAAGCAATTAAGGAGGAATCCACAAAACTGTAAAAGCTGACATACAGAAAACTCTCAGAAACTGTAATTCCTTAAAATGACAC
>CM070829.1:42309478-42366978 GCA_036326025.1 Chrosomus eos | reverse complement strand
CCATTTCAACTGTTTGTTCAATCTAGTTTAGATTTTTTTGTTCTGCCGCGAATAAAAGATCTGCTGATCAGAGTTCTGATGGAGGTGTAATAATTGTGTGTGTGTGTGTGTGTGTGTGTGTGTGTGTGTGTGTGTGTGTGTGTGTGTGTGTGTGTGTGTGTGTGTGTGTTACAGCGGGGAAACACACGGCCAGCACACACCTCCTCTCAGCGCTGGTCACTCCTGCTGGACGCTCGTATGTGTGTTCGGCTCAGCAAACGCTCACCATGATCTCCAGTGACCATCAGAAGGGCGTCAGCGTCTACATGTATGACACACAGATCCAGCCCTTCGACATCAGCAGCGACTTCGTCTTCAGCGAACGTGAGATCCAGCACAAAACATCACATCACATTAATGCACAAAACATCACATTACAGCACAAAACATCACATTACAGCACAAAACAGCACAAAACATCACATTACAGCACAAAACATCACATTACAGCATAAAACATCACATCACATTACAGCAAAAAACATCAAATTACATCACAAAACGTCACAAAACATAACATCACATTACAGCACAAAACATCACATTACATCACAAAACATCACATTACATCACAAAACATCACATACATCACAAAACATCACATTACAGCACATTACATCACAAAACATCACAAAACAGCACAAAACATACATTACATCACAAAACATCACATTACACCACAAAACATCACAGTACAGAACAAAACATCACATTACAAACACAAAACATCACATTACACCACAAAACATCACATTACATCACAAAACATCACATTACATCACATTACATCACATTACTTCACAAAACATCACATTACATCACATTACAGTACAAAACATCACATTACATCACATTACAGCACAAAACATCACATTACATCACATTACAGCACAAAACATCACATTACATCACAAAACATCACATTACAGCACAAAACATCACATTACATCACAAAACATCACATTACAGCACAAAACATCACATTACATCACAAAACATCACATTACATCACAAAACATCACATTACATCACATTACATCACAAAACATCACATTACATCACATTACAGCACAAAAAATCACATTACATCACATTACAGCACAAGACATCACATTGCATTACAAAACATCACATTACATCACAAAACATCACATTAAATCACATTATAGCACAAAACATCACATTACAGCACAAAACATCTCATTACATCACAAAACATCACATTACAGCACAAAACATCTCATTACATCACAAAACATCACAAAACATCACATTACATCACATTACAGCACAAAACATCACATTACATCACAAAACATCACATTACATCACATTACATCACATTAGAGCACAAAACATCACATTACATCACAAAACATCACATTACAGCACAAAACATCACATTACATCACAAAACATCACAAAACATCACATTACATCACAAAACATCACATTACAGCCATTACAGCACAAAACAACACATTACATTACAAAACATCACATTACATTACAGCACAAAACATCACATTACAACACAAAACATCACATTACATCACAAAACATCACATTACATCATCTTACAGCACAAAACATCACATTACACCACAAAACATCACATTACATCACAGTACAGAACAAAACATCACAATACATCACAAAACATCACATTACACCACAAAACATCACATTACATCACAAAACATCACATCACATCACATTACATCACATTACATCACATTAAAGCACAAAACATCACATTACAGCACAAAACATCACATTACATCACAAAACATCACATTAAAGCACAAAACATCACATTACATCACAAAACATCACATTACAGCACAAAACATCACATTACATCACAAAACATCACATTACATCACAAAACATCACATTACATCACAAAACATCACAAAACATCACATTACATCACAAAACATCACATTACATCACATTACAGCACAAAACATCTTATTACATCACATTACAGCACAAGACATCACATTGCATTACAAAACATCACATTACATCACAAAACATCACATTACATCACATTACAGCACAAAACATCACATTACATCACATTACATCACATTACATCACAGTACAGAACAAAACATCACAATACATCACAAAACATCACATTACACCACAAAACATCACATTACATCACAAAACATCACATTACATCACATTACATCACAAAAAATCACATTACATCACATTACAGCACAAAACATCACATTACACCAAAAACATCACATTACATCACAGTACAGAACAAAACATCACAATACATCACAAAACATCACATTACACCACAAAACATCACATTACATCACAAAACATCACATTACATCACATTACATCACAAAAAATCACATTACATCACATTACAGCACAAAACATCACATTACAGCACAAAACATCACATTACATCACAAAACATCACATTAAAGCACAAAACATCACATTACATCACAAAACATCACATTACATCACAAAACATCACATTACATCACAAAACATCACATTACATCACAAAACATCACAAAACATCACATTACATCACAAAACATCACATTACATCACATTACAGCACAAAACATCACATTACAGCACAAAACATCACATTACATCACAAAACATCACATTAAAGCACAAAACATCACATTACATCACAAAACATCACATTACAGCACAAAACATCACATTACATCACAAAACATCACATTACATCACATTGCATTACAAAACATCATACATTACATTACACACAAACATCACATCAATTACATCACAAAACATCACATTACATCACATTACAGCACAAAACATCACATTACATCACATTACAGCACAAGATATCACATTACATTCACAAAACATCACATTACATCACAAAAATCACATTACATCACATTACAGCACAAAACATCACATTACATCACATTGCATTACAAAACATCATATTACATCACAAAACATCACATTAAATCACATTACAGCACAAAACATCTCATTACATCACAAAAACATCACATTACAGCACAAAACATCTCATTACATCACAAAACATCACATTACAGCACAAAACATCTCATTACATCACAAAACATCACATTACAGCACAAAACATCACATTACATCACAAAACATCACATTACATCACAAAAACATCACATTACATACACATTACAGCACAAAACATCACATTACATCACATTACATCACAAAACATCACATTACATCACATTACAGCACAAAACATCATATTACATCACAAAACACTTCACATTACAGCACATTACAGCACAAAACAACACATTACATCACAAAACATCACATTACAGCAACAAAACATCACATTACATCACAAAACATCACATTACATCACACTGCAGACAAAACATCACATTACATCACAAAACCTCACATTACATCACATTACAGCACAAAACATCACATTACATCACAAAACGTCACAAAACATTACATCACATTACAGCACAAAACATCACATTACAGCACAAAACATCACATTACATCACATTACAGCACAAAACATCACATTACAGCACAAAACATCACATTACATCACAAAACATCACATTACAGCACAAATCATCACATTACATCACAAAACATCACATTACATCACACTGCAGCACAAAACATCACATTACATCACAAAACTCACATTACATCACATTACAGCAAAAACATCACATTACATCACATAACGTCACAAAACAATCACATTACATCACAAAACATCACATTACAGCACAAAACATCACATTACATCACAAAACATCACATTACATCACACTGCAGCACAAAACATCACATTACATCACAAATCACATTATCACATTACAGCACAAAACATCCATTACATCACAAAACGTCACAAAACATTACATACATTACACAAAACATCACATTACAGTCACAAAACATCACATTACATCACAAAACATCACTTACAGCACAAAATCAATTCATCACAAAACATCACATTACATCACAAAACATCACATTACTCACACTGCAGCACAAAACATCACATTACATCACAAAACTCACATTACGCAAACATCACATTACAAAACAAAACTCACATTACATCACATTACATAACAATACGTCACAAAACATTCACATTACAGCACAAAACATCACATTACAGCACAAAACATCACATTACAGCACATTACATCACAAAACATCACAAAACAGCACAAAACATCACATTACAGCACAAAACATCACATTACAGCACAACATTTACAGCACAAAACATCACATTACATCTCAAAACATCACAAACAGCACAAAATATCACATTACATCACATTACATCACAAAACATCACATTACAGCACAAAACATCACATTACATCACAAAACATCACATTACATCACATTAAAGAACAAAACATCACAAAACATCACATTACATCACATTAAAGCAGAAAACATCACATTACAGCACAATTTGGTTGATGTCCAATGTCAATCTTACTTGTGACTATGTGACAATAAAGGACTACTACTATTACAGCACCAAACATCACATTACATCACATTACGGCACAAAACATCACATTACATCACAAAACATCACATTACATCACATTACAGCACCAAACATCACATTACATCACATTACGGCACAAAACATCACATTACATCACAAAACAGCACAAAACATCACATTACATCACAAAACATCACATTACATCACATTACAGCACCAAACATCACATTACATCACATTACAGCACAAAACATCACATTACATCACAAAACATCACATTACATCACATTACAGCACAAAACATCACATTACATCACAAAAAAGCACAAAACATCACATTACACCACAAAACATCACATTACATTACATCACAAAACATCACATTACAGCACAAAACATACCAAAACATCACATTACATCACAAAACATCACATTACAGTACATTACATCACAAAACATCACATTACACCACAAAACATCATACATTACAGCACAAAACATCACATTACAGCACATTACATCACAAAACATCACATTACAGCACAAAACATCACATTACAGCACATTACAGCACAAAACATCCCAAAACATCACATTACATCACAAAACATCACAAAACATCCCAAAACATCACATTACATCACAAAACATCACATTACAGTACATTACATCACAAAACATCACATTACACCACAAAACATCACATTACAGCACAAAACATCACATTACAGCACATTACATCACAAAACATCACATTACAGCACAAAACATCACATTACAGCACATTACAGCACAAAACATCCCAAAACATCACATTACAGCACATTACATCACAAAACATCACATTACATCCCAAAACATCACATTACAGCACATTACATCACAAAACATCACATTACATCACAAAACATCACATTACAGCACATTACAGCACAAAACATCACATTTCATCACAAAACATCACATTACAGCACAAAACATCCCAAAACATCACAATACAGCACATTACATCACAAAACATCACATTACATCACAAAACATCACATAACAGCACAAAACATCCCAAAACATCACATTACAGCACATTACAGCACGAAACATCACATTACAGCACAAAACATCACATTACAGCACAAAACATCACATTACATCACAAAATATCACATTACAGCATAAAACATCACATCACATTACAGCACAAAACATCACATTACATCACATTACAGCACAAAACACCGCATTACATCACATTACATCACAAAAAATCACATTACAGCACAAAACATCACAAAACATCACATTACAGCACAGCACAAAACATCACATTACAGCACAAAACATCACATTACATCACAATACAGCACAAAACATCACATTACATCACAAAACATCTTATTACATCACATTACAGCACAAAACAGCACATTACAGCACATTACATCACATTACAGCACAAAACAGCACATTACAGCACATTACAGCACAAAACATCACATTACAGCACAAAACATGACATTACATCACAAAACATCACATTACATCACATTACAGCACAAAACATCATATTACATCACATTACAGCACAAAACATAACATTACATCACATTACAGCACAAAACATCACATTACATCACATTACAGCACAAAACAGCACATTACAGCACAAAACATCACATTACATCACAAAACATCACATTACATCACAAAACATCACATTACAGCACAAAACATCACATTACATCACATTACAGCACAAAACATCACATTACATCACAAAACATCACATTACAGCACAAAACATCACATTACATCACATTACAGCACAAAACATCACATTACAGCACAGCACAAAACGTCCTCGGGTTACGACTGTAACCCTTGTTCCCTGAGAGGAGAACGAGAACTGCGTCAAATGACACTTTGGGGGAACGCCCCTCAGCGTAGCGCCTCTGAAGGATGAATAAAACTAAGCCGATCTCCGATTGGTTTGCGTAATGACGTAATGTGTGACGACACATAGGCGGAAGCTATAAAGCCACACCGGCACACATAAGATGTCAGCTTCTGTGATGAAGCAAGCGCCCCCAGGCAGGGGAAGGCGTGGCCAAGGGACGCAGTTCTCGTTCCCTCTCAGGGAACAAGGGTTACAGTCGTAACCCGAGGACGTTCCCTTTCGAGGGAACTCAACTGCGTCAAATGACACTTTGGGGGAACGAGTACCCACTACGCCACAACGCGCCCTGCCTGTCCTAGTGTGAAGCTGCTCACAGGCACACCTAGGACGAGAGCACAAGAGAGCCGGGTGTAGACGGAATGTCCAAACTATAAAAACCTAACAAAGGTGTGGGGGGTAGCCCACCCTGCTGCCTCGCAGACCTCATGGATGGGGGCCCCCGCGAGAAGGGCTCTAGAAGACGCCATGCCCCTAGTAGAATGAGCCCTCACAGCCAAAGGTGAAGGCATACCGCGCACCTGGTAGGCTGCAGAAATCGCATGGAGGTCCGCATCCAATTGCTGATGGTCTGTTTTGACGCGGGGAGCAGAGATGCGCGGTTGGCGGTTACAGCGCGGACTCGCGGATAAACGCGGATCGGGCGGATGACGTGACGAAAAAAAATATTTTAATTAAATTCGGGCGGGTGGCGGGCGGTTGAACCAATCAAATGAAAAATATATGTTCAAGCGTCTAACTAGACGCATATTTGACGCTCTATTCGCGTTCGGTGTGACCATAGATAGACAGTAAAAGAAAGGGTGTGAATACACCGCTGTCCATTCGCGAAGTGCTGAAATACAAATGAAAACTATTTTGTAAATTAATTCAGTTTTACCATGATTAAATCAGCTTTGCAACTTTTCATTTGCACCCGCGACAGGCGATTAACTAACGTCACTAGCAGCTTGTCATTTATTGTAAAAAAATCCCCATGTTTTCGGTGCTGATGTTGTGGTGAGGCGTTCATTCATGTAACATGTAAGGGTGGCGCGCTGCCAATAAAGCACCTAAAAGTTGTCACAAAGAACCGGTAAAAGTAATGATTATGAATATGTCGAAAAGGCCTATAACAAGGAGACAATTTAATTGTTTATAAACGTGTTTTCTGTGTTATTTTTGCCTGCAAAGATGAAGTTGACGATGCTGATCATGATCTTCGCAGTGAACGCGCCAGAGAGAAATGCACATTTCATACGGATTACATAAACAGAGAGCAGTGTTTTCTTTCGTTTTGAAATGTTCTTTTTAGAAGTAGACATTTTAGATATATTTCTCAGGTCTGTGAGGCAAGTATAGGCTGAGTTTTGGTTAATTTATGAGACGCGCCAGTTCACGCGCGGGGGGGCGATCCGTTTTGTGATTCCTAGGCTATATCTGCTATATTCACTTATTAAATCCAGGCATTTGGTTGACGAAAAAATGATTAAAATTAAGATACAATTAAAACAAAACGAAATTCACTTTAAAGAAAGGCTTTGTGCTTTCTGTTTGAGGTTTCTGAAAGTTTTAAAGCAGTCTTTTAGTGCCGCTTTCAGAGCGCTCACGTCCGTAACGCATTCCCCAATTTTAAAGAATTTATCCTAAACTAGTTTTGTGGTGAAGTAGGTCTACGTATATTGTATAATGTTAACTTCAAATAATAGTAATTTAAGGGCGAGGCTTATTCCAACCTAAAACGCTGTATAATTGTATATAGTTTTAATCAAATAAGGTTGGGTTATTTATATGTTGAGCTGCCTGTTCATGAAGCTGAAAGTGCACGTAATAAAATAATATACAATTGATGCAAACCAACAGGAATCCTTGCCTTTTCTGTTCTATGTTTAGGTTATGTTTTATATGGGTAGGGCCCCATATTAGTTATTGAAACCCAGAACCCAGGCCGCTACTGCCTATCAGTTTTGCCGAAGTGCGTTTAATTTAGGCTATTTATTTATGTTTATCCCTGCGCGCCGATCTGAGGTGCGTTTCCCGAAAGCATCGACGGAACTTGCGACCATAGTTGGCTAACGATGCTTTCGGGAACGCACCCCAGAGACGGAGTTCACTGCTGATATTCTGAGAGCTTTCTAGTCTCGCGGCTGTCATCAGCAGCGCCTTGTATCGCTCAATCAGCGGATGGCGGGCGGTTGCGGTTTTGAAAATTGGTCAAAAACGTTGGTGCGGATGGATGGCGGACGGATGATGAGTTTTGTGATGCGGTTGCGGATGAAATAATAGCCCATCCGCGCATCTCTAGCGGGGAGCCCCTTCTTGGGTGACCCGAAACACACCAGCAACTGGTCCGACTTCCGCCATGAAGAGGACCTCTGAATGTAGATTCTTAGTGCTCTGACAGGGCAGAGCATGTGAAGTCTCTCTTCATCCGTCGTCATGTGAGGTGGAGGATGAAAAGCCTGCAGAACCGTAGGCCGTGCCGCACTGGACGGCACCTTAGGCAAATAGCCGGGCCTAGGGTGAAGGATAGCCTTAATGTTGCCTGAAGCAAACTCCAGGCACTCGTTAGATATGGAGAGCGCCTGGAGATCTCCTACCCTCCTCAGAGAAGTAATGGCCAATAGAAAAGCGACCTTCAGCGACAGGGTTCTTGGCCTCAGCCGACTCTAGTGGTTCGAAGGGGGCCTCGGCCATCCTCCAAGCCCCACGGAGAAAACGTACGACCAACTGGTGTCTCCCCAGAGGCCCATCACTCAGAGGAGCATAGAAAGCCGCAATGGCAGCCACGTACACCTTGAGCGTGGACGGGGTAAGACCAGTGGAGAAGCGATCTTGGAGGAACTCCAGCACTGAAGCCACTGGGCAGTTAACTGGGTCCACCTCACACTCTGGTGAAGACATTCCACTTCAAGCCGTACAATTTCCTTGTGGAGAGAGCTCTAGAGCTGAGTATGGTCTCCACTACTCCAGCTGATAGGCCGGCCTCTAGGTACTGTGCCCCCTCAGGGGCCAGACCCACAGTTTCCATAACTCAGGCCGAGGGTGAAATATCGAGCCCTCTGTCTGTGTCAGCAGGTCCCTCCTGAGGGGAATCTCCCACGGAGGGCCGTCTAGGAGTGATATAATGTCTGAGAACCATACTCGGGCCGGCCACAACGGGGCTACCAGCAGTAGACTGATCCCGTCGCGACGGACCCTCTCTAGAACTCCCGGGAGCAGAGCGATCGGGGGAAATGCATACAGACGCAGCCTCGGCCACGTCTGCACCATGGCATCCAACCCCAGCGGGGCTGGATGAGTGAGGGAGAACCACAGTGGACAGTGGGTTGTCTCTCGAGGCGCAAATAGATCCACTTCCACTGGACCGAACCTCTGACATATTGACTCCACCACCTCGGGGTGGAGTCTCCATTCCCCGGGCCTCAGCCCCTGTCTCGACAGGATGTCTGCTCCCTGATTTTGACTCCCTGGGATGTATGTTGCTCTTAGAGACAACAGTTTCCCCTGGGACCACAGGAGGATCTGATGCGCCAGTCTGCATAGAGGGCGAGACCTCAGGCCCCCCTGATGGTTTATATAGGCCACTACCGACATATTGTCTGACCTCACAAGGACGTGATGGCCCTTGAGGTCCGGCAGGAAGCTCCTCAGAGCCCGGAACACCGCCAACATCTCCAGGCAGTTTATGTGCCAGGAGGAATGATGGTCCTGCCATAGGCCTGTCATAAAGCAGCCTTCCATGACCGCGCCCCAGCCTGTGAGGGAGGTGTTTGTCGATACGGTTTTCCGGCGACATGACGCTCCCAACACTGGACCATGGGACAGAAACCAAGCTTTTTTCCACATAGACAGGGAACGAAGGCATCTGCGCGTAACCCTGATCATGCGGAACGGGTTCCCCTCGGGGAGAACCCCTTGGTTTTCAACCACCACTGAAGAGCCCTCATGTGCAGCAGGCCGAATGGAATAATGTTGGACGCTGCTGCCATGAGCCCTAACACTCTCTGAAAATGTTTCACAGTGATGGCTTGGCCTAGCTTTATCCCTGACACTGTGGCCAGAATGGACTCGACTCATGCGGGAGACAATTGTGCCCGCATCGTGACCGAGTCCCACACCACTCCCAAGAACATAGTTCGCTGGGCTGGTGTCAACACGCTCTTTTTCGTGTTGAGTCTCAAACCCAGGCTTTGGATGTGGGCGAGGATGACATCTCGATGCTGAACCGCCAGCTCTTGAGACTGGGCCAAAATCAGCCAGTCGTCTATATAGTTGAGCACCCTGATGCCCTGGAGCCTCAGTGGTGCCTGAGCTGTATCCATACATTTGGTAAATGTGCGAGGGGAGAGAGCTAGGCTGAACGGAAGAACCCGATATTGGTACGCCTCGCCCCCGAAAGCGAACCTCAGGAACTTCCTGTGAGATGGAAGGATGGATATATGGAAGTATGCGTCTTTTAGATCTATCGTGACAAACCAATCCTCGGATTGAATTTGACTCACGATGGTGGGAATAGTGAGCATCTTGAACCTGAATCTCCTCAGAGAACGGTTCAGGTGCCTGAGATCTATTATTGGACGCAACCCCCCATCCTTCTTGGGAACTATGAAGTAGCGGCTGTAAAACCCGGACTCCCTCTCCGGTGGAGGAATATGTTCTATAGCCTCTTTTGTCAGCAGGGAGTTTATTTCCTGTTCCAATACCCAACCCTGCACTTGGTCTCGACTACAGTCCAGACCACCCCGTTGAATCTGGGTGGGCGGAAACCGAACTGCAGCCTGTACCCATTTTGAATGGTGCGCAGGGCCCAAGGAGAAATATTTGCTAGATTTTTCCACGCCTCGAAATATTTTACCAAAGGAACCAGGCTCTCGAGCCTGGCTTCGGGTATTAATCGGGATTCGTTCTCGACGAAAGGCGAAATGGGAGCATCAAGGAGGAAAGCCCTGTCTTTCTCCCTGATGCCCGAAAGATTTAACCATAGGTGTCTCTCCGAGACCACCATCGCCGCCATGGAGCGGCCGATAGCACGGGCCGTCTCCTTGGTGACTCGGAGAGACAAGTCAGCGGCCTTCCACAACTCCGCGATATCCTCGGGAGTTGGACCCTCGCCCTCATCAATATCTTTAAGAAGGTCGGCCTGGTACGCTTGGAGCAATGCCATGGTGTGAAGACTCGCACCAGCCCGACCGCAGCCATATATGCCCTGCCCACTAGCGAAGATGTATCCCTACACGGCTTAGTGGGCAGCACCGGGGCTTTCAGAGATGACGCCGACTCGGGAGATAAATAATTAGCGAGCGGCTGTTCCACCCGCGGCATCATCCCATAACCATTGTCTCGTGCCCCCACGATGTTACTATAATAAAGGACTGGGGGGTTGGACACACGAGATGAATGTGGTCTAGACCACGATTTACACAACACGATTTACCGGCTATTTGTGTAAATCAGGAAAAAATGGCAAGCCCCGGTGATGAGGTTGTTCCCTGTGCTGCAGGAAGCGCTCATTCCAACTTGCTTTTAATCAGCGCTTCCTGCTTCTCCTGTGGCCAACTGATATTTAAACGGGCCACAGCACGGAAAACAACCTCCACCAGCTCTTCATATGCGGGGACACGGGGGTGGCGAGTCATCCCTGAAATCCCCGCCCTCGATGCTGAGCACGTCCACCTCCTCAGAGGCAGACAGCTCGAGCATCGAGCCCTCGGCTTGCGCAGAAGAAGCCGCGGGGCGGGCTTCCGTGCGAGGCTCGAGTTCATCGGAACTGCCCGAGGAATCCCGAGAAGGTGCCTCGGCAGCCTCGGGATCCCCGGACAGATCCATTTGCGAGCCCCATGAAGAGCGTCGCCTCCCGCACCACGGGGCTCGCGAGGCTGGCCATCCTCATTAAATAAGGCCAGCCGGGAACGCAGCACACGGAGCGACAATCTCTCACAATGCTCGCAAGCAGCTCCGTCGAGAGCTGCCTGCGCGTGCTGCATTCCCAAACAATGTGTGCACAGTTGGTGTGTGTCCCCGCCCGTAATGTAGCGATGGCAAGGGTGCACACACCTCCTGAAACTCACACTCGCCATAATATATATATATATATATATATATATATATATATATATATATATATCTTGTGCTTAGTGACAGACAACAGTAAATAAGACAAACAGTACAGATAGCGCTTGCTGAAGAACAGAAGCTGACATCTTATGTGTGCCGGCGTGCCTTTATAGCTTCCGCCTATGTGTCGTCACACATTACGTCATTACGCAAACCAATCGGAGATCGGCTTAGTTTCATTCATCCTTCAGAGGCGCTACGCTGAGGGGCGTTCCCCCAAAGTGTCATTTGACGCAGTTGAGTTCCCTCGAAAGGGAACATCACATTACATCACAAAACATCACATTACAGCATAAAACATCACATTACAGCACAAAACATCACATTACAGCACCAAATTACATCACAAAACATCATATTACAACACATTACAGCACAAAACATATATTTTTTAGATTTTTATTTTACAGGTTTTCACAGGAGCTGTGAGTGTAAATTTTAGCGTACAAGTACGAATATTTATTATACAAGTTCTCAAATTCACATCTACGTGCTCTCGAGTTTTGCTACTAATAAACTTTCATAAATATTCAACATAATTCATGTGTGAGAGTCTAACAGAAGGATGGAAAAACCAGTGAAATATCAACTGAGTTCATAACTTTGAGTTTATTACTATTTTCTAAACTATAGTGAATAAACTGTGATAATGTGAGAATACATTTTGGTTTGACTGTATATTTACTGGAGAAGCACAATTACTTAAAATATTAAATCTTGCTTAGTGAAAAATGTGTGAAAAAGACTATGTGTGTGCGTGTGTGTGTGTGTGTGTGTGTGTGTGTGTGTGTGTGTGTGTGTGTGTGTGTGTGTGTGTGTGTGTGTGTGTGTGTGTGTGTGTGTGTGTGTGTGTGTGTGTGTGTGTGTGTGTGTGTGTGTGTGTGTGTGTTGCGTGACCTCTCTGTGACCTGTGTGTGTGTGTGTGTGTGTGTGTGTGTGTGTGTGTGTGTTGTGTTGTGTTGTGTTGTGTTGTGTTGTGTGACCTCTCGGTGACCTGTGTATGTTGTGTTGCTTGACCTCTCGGTGACCTGTGAGATGGTGTGTGTGTGTGTGTGTGTGTGTGTGTGTGTGTGTGTGTGTGTGTGTGTGTGTGTGTGTGTGTGTGTGTGTGTGTGTCTCTGGGATTGTGTCATGAGCTGTAATGGCTGTTTACCGCAGTGTGTTACTCTTTTCTGTATAGTATCAGTGATTTATGGGCCGTTAGCTTCAGCGCTGGAACAAAAGCTCGTCCCGCTGAGCGGCTCCACATTACAAACACTGTCCAGCGCGTGTGTGTGAGGGACACTAAAGCTTACACTCATAAAAATAAACGTTCTAAACCTCGCTTTTTTTTTCTTGCAACAATGTTTTTCATTCCCCAAAGAACGTTTCAGTGTGTGTTCTTAAAAGAGACGTTTTCCTTTAGTGTGAAAAAGCTTTTCTCCACTTCAGAGAACCTTCAGTGTTTCCATGGTGTGTGTCAGAGTGTGTGTAGGAGTGTGTGTCGGAGTGTGTGTCGGAGTGGTCCTCATGAGGAAAACAGCGTATATATCATACTCTAAGTGATGTTTTTTGAAAATGTGAAAATGCAGAAAATTCTGTGTGATGGTTAGGTTTAGGGGTAGTGTGTGTGTGTGTGTGTGTGTGTGTGTGTGTGTGTGTGTGTGTGTGTGTGTGTGTGTGTGTGTGTGTGTGTGTGTGTGTGTGTGTGTGTGTGTGTGTGTGTGTGTGTTGTGTGTGTGTGTGTGTGTGTGTGTGTGTGTGTGTGTGTGTGTGTGTGTGTGTGCTTGTTTTTGTGATATATGAGGACACAAATGTGTATAATGACATGGGTATTACACTGGTATTACAACTTACACGTGAAATATGAGGACATTGCATGCGTCCTCATATTTCAAACAGCTTAAAAAACAATGTTTTTTTTTAAATGTTAAAATCCAGCATGTCTCCTGTAAGGGGTAGGTTTAGGGACAGGGGCAGTGTAGGGGGATAGAATATGTAGTTTGTCCAGTATAAAAACCATTACGCCTATGGAATGTCCTCATAAGTCACAAAACAAACATGTGTGTGTGTGTGTGTGTGTGTGTGTGTGTGTGTGTGTGTGTGTGTGTGTGTGTGTGTGTGTGTGTGTGTGTGTGTGTGTGTGTGTGTTGTGTGTGTGTGTGTGTGTGTGTGTGTGTGTGTGTGTGTGAGACGTCTGTCAGCGCATGAAGAGAATGATGATGTTTCTGTCAGTTCTGCTGCATTTGCACAGTCAGATAGAAGGAGGTTGTGTAAACTCATAATCCTCACATGCTGACCTCAGCGTCACACACTACACACACACACTACACACTCACACTACACACTCACTCTACACACACACACACACACACACACACACACACACACACACAAACACACACACACACACACACACACACACACACACACACACACACACACACACACACACACACACACAGTTGGAAATTCGAAGTTGGAAATTCTAACTAGGAATTTCTGACTGGGAAACTCCAATTAGGAAGTCAGTCAAGTCAAGTCACCTTTATTTATACAGCGCTTTTTACAATACAAATTGTTTCAAAGCAGCTTTACAGAGATAACAGGAAAACAATGTTGTAATAGTATTGTTCAATTGAAAATTAAATGTCCCCAACTAAGCAAGCCAAAAGGCGAAGGCAACAGTGGCAAGGAACCAAAACTCCATCAGGTGACAGAATGGAGAAAAAAACCTTGGGAGAACCCAGGCTCAGTCGGGGGGCCAGTCCTCCTTTGGCCAACGAATGAACAGTGTATGATTATGAGTTAGGCAGCATAATGCCAGGAGTCAGATGGGATCAGAACTTTCACGATATTATCCAGTTCATCTGGTTGGGTTGGGTCATCCGGCCGGTGAGGAGATGAGTGGTGAGTTGTCCATGGGCCTTCACAGCCCTGATAATGCGTGTCGACGTGTCCATGTGATGGTCCTTCATCAGATCTGGATATGCCCTGGATCCGGCGGTCTGCGGTAAACCTCGGGATAAACAGAGAGACTAATATTAGCGTAGACGCCATCCTTCTTATGATGTACAAAGTACATCAGGAATTATGGGAAGTGTTCCCGGTTCCGGCTGATCTAAACTATGCAGCCTAACATTGAATTATAGAAATCTATAATGTGTTATGTGTATGCTAAGCCAAAGAGATGTGTTTTTAGTCTAGATTTAAACTGACAGACTGTATCTGCTTCCCGGACCGTGTTAGGAAGATTGTTCCAAAGTTTTGGTGCTAAATAGGAAAAGGATCTACCGCCAGCAGTCGATTTTGATATTTTAGGTATTATCAACTGGCCAGAATTTTGAGATCGCAATAGACGTGCAGGACTATAATGCGTTAAGAGCTCGCTCAAGTACTGGGGAGCTAAACCATTTAGTGCTTTGTAAGTAATCAGCAATATTTTAAAATTTATACGATGTTTAATAGGCAGCCAATGCAGTGTTGACAGAACCGGGCTAATATGGTCATACTTCCTGGTTCTGGTAAGAACTCTAGCGGCTGCGTTTTGAACTAGCTGTAGTTTGTTTAATAAGCGTGCAGGGCAACCACCCAGTAGAGCATTACAATAATCTAGCCTTGAGGTCATGAACGCATGAACTAATTGTTCCGCATTTGTCAGTGAGAGCATATGACGTAATTTAGATATATTTTTAAGATGGAAAAATGCGGTTTTACAGATACTAGACACGTGACTTTCAAATGAAAGATTGGTATCAAAGAGCACACCCAGGTTCCTAACTAACGTCGAAGACTTAACAGAGCAGCCATCAAGTGTTAGACAGTATTCTAGGTTATTAGGTGAGGAAGTTTTTTGTCCAATGATTAGAATCTCTGTTTTTTCAGAATTTAGTAATAGGAAATTACTGGTCATCCAATTTTTTATATCAGCTATGCATTCCGTTAATTTTGTGAATTGGTAAGTTTCGTTAGGTTTTGAAGAAATATACAGCTGAGTATCATCAGCATAACAGTGAAAGCTAATTCCATATTTCCTAATTATATCTCCTAATGGTAGCATGTACAGAGTGAAGAGCAGCGGTCCTAGTACTGAGCCTTGTGGTACGCCATACTGAACTTGTGATCGATAAGACATCTCTTCATTTACTGCTACAAACTGATATCGGTCAGATAAGTATGATTTAAACCATGCTAGTGCAATTCCGCTAATGCCAACATAGTTTTCTAGTCTATTTAAAAGAATGTTGTGGTCGATAGTATCAAATGCAGCACTAAGATCAAGTAACACTAATAGAGAGATACAACCACGATCGGATGATAGGAGCAAATCATTTGTGACTTTAATGAGAGCAGTCTCAGTACTATGGTATGGTCTAAATCCGGACTGAAAATCCTCGCAGATATTATTTCTTTCTAAAAAGGAACACAGTTGTGAGGATACTGCTTTTTCTAGTATCTTTGACAGAAAAGGCAGATTCGAGATCGGCCTGTAATTGACTAATTCTGTAGGATCAAGTTGCGGTTTTTTAACAAGCGGTTTAATCATAGCCAACTTAAAGGTTTTTGGTACGTATCCTAATGACAAAGATGAATTAATGATATCTAGAAGAGGATCTATGACCTCTGGAAGCATCTCTTTCAGTAGCTTAGTCGGTATAGGGTCTAGCATACAAGTTGTCGATTTAGATGAATTAACAATTTTGCAAAATTCTTCCTCTCCTATAGCAACAAATGAATCAAAATGTTCCTCACAGAGACTACAATATACTCCCTGATGCGATACTGTAGTAGACGGTTGCATAGTTATAATTTTGTCCCTGATATTATCAATCTTATAAGTGAAGAAGTTCATAAAGTCATTACTGCTGTGTTTCTTATAAACTTCTGGGCTTGAAGCTTTCTTTTTCGTTAGTTTAGTCACTTGTTCAAATAAATACCTAGGATTATGTTTATTTTCTTCTAATAGGGTTGAAAAATAATTAGTTCTAGCATCTTTTAAGGCCTCTCTGTAAGCAATCGAGCTCTCCTTCCATGAAATCCGAAATACCTCTAGTTTTGTTTTCTTCCAGTTTCGCTCCATTTTTCTGGCTGCTCTCTTAAGGGCCCGGGTGTGCTCATTGTACCACGGCGTTGGACTATTTTCTTTGATCTTCTTTAAGCGCAGCGGAGCAACTGTGTCTAAAGTGCTGGAAAAGAGAGAGTTAAAAGTTTCTGTTGCAATATCAAGTTCTTCTAAGCTATCTGGGATGCTGAGATTATGAAACTGATTTGGAAGATTATTGATAAAGCAATCTTTAGTGGCAGAAGTGATAGGTCTAACATATTTATAACATGGAGTCGGCTTTGCAGCCTTGGCTAAATGTAATTTACACGAGACTAGATAGTGATCGGAGATGTCGTCGCTCTGCTGCAGAATTTCAACGCCATCAACATCTATTCCATGTGATAATATTAGATCAAGAGTATGATTACGACAATGAGTAGGTCCTGACACGTGCTGTCTCACTCCAATTGAGTTTATAATGTCTTTAAATGCCAATCCCAATGCATCTTTTTCATTATCTACATGTATATTAAAATCACCAACAATTAGGACTTTATCTGCAGCCAATACTAATTCTGATAGAAAGTCAGCAAATTCTTTGATAAAATCTTTATGGTGCCCTGGTGGCCTGTATACAGTAGCCAGCAGAATTCTCAAACGTGATTTATTGTTTACACTATAAATTTTTACATTAAGCACCAACACTTCAAAAGAAGTATATTTAAAACTAGATTTCTTAGTGGTTTTCAGAATATTACTATAAATTACAGCAACACCTCCCCCTTTGCCTTTCGGACGAGGCTCATGTTTATAACAATAATCTTGCGGAGTGGACTCATTTAAAGTAATGTAATCGTTTGGTTTTAGCCAGGTTTCTGTCAAACACAGCACATCTAGGAAATGCAGACTAGGAAATTTCGAGTAGGAAAGTCATATTTATAATAATAATTTGTGATTATAAATATGAGTTTCCAAGTCAAAAAATCCTAGTTGGTAATTCCTAGTTGGAGTTTCCTAGTTGGAATTCCAACTAGGAATTTCTGACTGGGAATTTTTTACTTGGAATTTTTGACTAGGAATTTCTGACTGGGAATTTTTGACTGGGAATTTCTGACTGGAAATTTCTGACTGGGAATTTTTGACTAAGAATTTCTGACTGGTAATTTTTGACTTGGAATTTTTGACTAGGAATTTCTGACTGGGAATTTTTGACTTGGAATTTTTGACTAGGAATTTCTGACTAGGAATTTCTAACTGGGAATTTCTGACTGGGAATTTTTGACTAGGAATTTTTGACTAGGAATTTCTGAATGGGAATTTCTGACTTGAAATTTTTGAATTAAAATTTCTGACTGGGAATTTTTGACTTGGAATTTTTTACTAGGAATTTCTGACTTGGAATTTTTTACTAGGATTTTTTGACCGGGAATTTTTTACTTGGAATTTTTGACTAGGAATTTCTGACTGAGAATGTTTTACTTGGAATTTTTGACTTAGAATTTCAAACTGGGAATTTTTGACTTAGAATTTTTGACTATGGGAATCTCAGTTTAGGAAATGTTGACTAGAAAACTGAGAGTAAGAAACGTCTCGGTTACGAATGTAACCCTCGTTCCCTGAGTGAGGGAACGGAGACGTTCCATCGGATGACGACGAATGGGGTTTCGCTTAGAACACCTGTCGACTTCGAGTATACAAAACAAGCCAATGGCAAAGAAATGCCATAGGTCTGCGGAATTTGCATGACGTAACTCCACCCTACCTCGTGGGTATAAAAGGAGGACGTCCTGCAATATGCAGATATGTTTCTTCGCTGAGGAGCCGAGACTGAACTCAGGCGATCCCCGCGGTATACAGCGGAAGTGGCAAGAAGACGGAACCTCTCCGTTCCCTCACTCAGGGAATGAGGGTTACATTCGTAACCGAGACGTTCCCTTTCGTTCGTCACTCCGAGTTCCGTCGGATGACGACGAATGGGGTTACCAGTCTAATCACGCCACCTTCACAGCTGTCTTCCAGTGCCCTGCGTAAATCTGAGATCCCCGTCATGAGACAAGTAGGACTCCTATTTAACACAGGAATACCAAGGTACACTGGGGAGCATATCTCATAGTTTAGAGGAAATATGCAAAATATTGCCAGCCCAAACGGGGGGGACTTAGAGAATACACATATGACCCGAAGGATGCATATGGGGAATACACTGGGGTATCCAGCCGCAGGTGGAAAATTTTTAAACCCCAGGGGTGGCAAGGTGGCTTGCCAAGGGAAAGACACATGCTCAGAGAGGCTTACAGTTGGAATATACATGTGGGGGTTGCTCCGGAGAGGGACCATGCACACGGGAGGCACCTAGCCGACGCTCAGGCAAGAGACACTGGGTCGACATCAGGAGTGCAGGAGGAACTCAGGGCTTTCGGGGAAGCTCACCTGAGGAGAATATCGCACGCATCCAGTCCGTGGAGTGGAATGGCGAGCAAGCGAAGACACCCAACGGACTCCCATGTTAGCTTGGAAAAGACAGTACACGGGAGGAGACTGGCTCCACTCGGAGATTGTAAAATCACGCGAATGGGTTAGGTGTCGCCCAGCCTGCAGCTCTGCAGATGTCTGTTAGCGAGACGCCATGCGCTAGAGCCCAAGAGGATGCCACACTCCGGGTGGAGTGGGCAGTCACACCAAGGGGGCACGGTCAGCCTTGCTGCTGGTAAGCCAAACTATCCAGTGGGACAACCTCTGCTTGGAGAGAGCCTTTCCCTTCAGCTTCCCACCATAACAGACAAAGAGCTGGTCTGAGGCCCTGAAACACTGCGTCCTGTCTACATAGGTGCGGAGAGCACGTACTGGACAGAGCAGTGCCAAGGCTGGGTCTGCCTCCTCCGGGGGCAGCGCTTGCAGGTTCACCACCTGGTCCCAAAAGGGAGTGGTAGGAACCTTGGGCACATATCCAGGCCGGGGTCTCAGGAACACGTGAGAGTAAGCCGGCCCGAATTCCAGGCACGCTTCGTCAACGGAGAATGCGTGCAGGTCCCCTACCCTCTTGATAGAGGCCAATGCAACCAGGAGCACTGTCTTCATTGACAGGAGCTTGAGCTCCACTGTTTGCAAATGCTCAAAGGGAGCATGCTGCAGGGCAGTTAGAACCACTGCGATGTCCCAAGAGGGAACGAGAGGAGGGCGAGGAGGACGTAATCTCCTGGCTCCTCTAAGGAACCTGATGACCAGGTCGTGCTTTCCCACAGACTTACCTTCTATCAAGTCATGATGTGCGGCGATAGCGGCAACATAGACTTTGAGGGTGGAGGGAGACAGCCTTCGCTCCAACCCATCCTAAAGGAAGGAAAGCACAACGCTGATCGGGCATTTCCGGGGGTCTTCTCGGTGAGAAGAGCACCAGCTGACGAAGAGGTTCCACTTCAACGCATAGAGGTGTCTCGTGGACGACGCTCTAGCGGAAGTGATGGTAGCCACCACCGGAGGTGGTAGGGTACTCAAACCTACCTGGTCCCGTCCAGGAGCCACACGTGGAGGCTCCACAGATCGGGACGAGGGTGCCACAGGATGCCCCGTCTCTGAGAAAGAAGGTCCTTCCTCAGAGGTATGGGCCAAGGAGGTGCTGTCGCGATGAGTATGAGTTCGGAGAACCAGGTCCGGGTGGGCCAGTAGGGCGCAACCAGAAGGACCTCCTCCTCGTCCTCCTTGACCTTGCGCAAGAAATGCGCAAGAAGGCTCACTGGGGGAAACGCATACTTGCGGCCCTGCGGCCAGCTGTGCGCCAGTCCATCCGTGCCGAGCGTGCCCTCGGTCAGGGGATAATACAGGGCGCAGTGGGTCGAGTCGTGGGAGGCAAACAGATCTAACTGTGCATCGCCAAACTGGTCCCAAATCAGCTGGATCGCTGGGGATGGAGTCGCCATTCGCCAGGGAGGGGCTGAAACCGTGAGAGCTCGTCGGCTGCACAGTTCAGGGCTCCGGGAATGTAAATTGCTCGAAGCGACCTCAGATGCTTCTGACTCCATAAGAGGAGGTGACGAGGGAGTTGCGACATATGGCGCGAACGTAGATCACCTTGATGGTTGATGTACGCTACTGGCGGTATTGTCTGATCGGACTAGTACGTGTTGACCCCTGAGCAGCACTCGAAAGCGGTGCGGGGCAAGGCGTACGGCCAGCAACCCGAGGCAATTGACATGCCATACGGCAACACTACATGCGAGTATCACCAAGCTTCAGGAGCAACCTTGCTCAACACCTAAGTGTGAAGAAATTCACTGAACTTTCAGGGGCATTTCTGCTCAACACCTGAGTGTGATAATCTCACTGAATTTTTCAGGAGCATTTCTGCTCAACATGAGAGTGTGACAGCACGTCCATTTTACATCGCCCCAGCCCGTGGTGGCATCTGTTGAGACAACAACATGCCGGGAAGCTCGTTCCAGGGGCACTCGGGCCCGTAGAAACTGAGGTTCGAGCACGGGGTGAGTACTGACGGCAGGTCGGAGTAACTGGTACTCGAAGGTGCCGCGTTGCCATGCCCACCTCGGGACTCGGTCGCAAAGCCAAAGCTGAAGCGGTCTCATATGAAGCAATCCGAGCGGCGTTACCGCGGCTGCAGATGCCATATGCCCCAGGAGCCTGGAGAGGGCTGTGGCATCCTCCCTATGGACTTCCAGAGCCAGCCCATTTCTGGTGAACGGGGGGGTTGGAACCGTGGGAGGGCGCCTTCGGCGGGGGGCAAACTGAGGGATCTGAGCGGACGGCGGGGCCGTCGGGCAGAATAACGTCAGTCTGCTCACGGCGGCTGAGAAGCACTCAACCGCACCGCCGAAGAGGCCGACCTGGGATATGTGGGTGTCGAGCAGACGGGTCCGCCGGACATCCTGCACATCAGACCGGTCAGCCTCAGACTGGTGAACATCACCTGACTCCGGGAGCGTACGGCCACTTTCGTCGCTCGGAGAGCAAGGTCAGTGGCGGCGCGCAGCTCACTGAAGAGCCTCGGGTCAGTCCCGCCCTCGTGCACGTCCATGAGCATCTAGGTCAGGAGACCAGCAGAACAGTCATGGGAAGCAGTGAGGCGGCTGCCTGTCCTATGGCACTATAGGATTTCGCCACAGATTAGTGTAGACGAAAAGAACTACAGGCTTCGGACGGGTGCTTAGGATTGTGCCGGGAAGCACTCTGAGGACACAGTAGCATCGCAACAGAGCGTTCAACCGGGGGGACCCCAGTGTACCCATGGGCAGCGGCCCCTGAGGGGAGGAAAGGCGGATGAGACCAATGAGCGGTCCCGAGAAGACAAGGGGTCTTCCATGACTTCGAGATCTCGTCATGCACGTCCGGGAGGAAGATATTGGGGATTGCCGTGGATGCGGGTTGGCGGCCTCACCCAAAAATCAGTCGTCCCAGGAAAGCATGGCCGTCATCTCCGGATCAGACTAAGGCACAGCCATATGCAGACTAGAAGGTGGCAGCTGTGACGAGTTGTCATTTCCAGAAGAATAAGCCCACCTAGTGATGCTGCTACAGACACAGCATCATCCTCTGTAGCTTCAAATGAAAACACACGGGCCACCCATTTTTTTTTGTTTGGGTAAACAACCGTAACCCTCAGATCACCCTGGCCACCAGCCGAAGTAGCACCCCTCGGGGGGGGCATTAGATCGGGGTGTGGCAGAGGGGACTCTCACTCTTGCGAGTTCACTGAGTCTCGACCGTAATGACGCGATGATCACGTTCCCAGAGAGAACATGAGTCACCCACGAGCGCTGTTCAAGCATGATCAAAGCCCAAACACACTAGACAGCGCTCGTGCCCATCAGAGTCCGATACTATTCCGCTGCAACCTGAAATGCACGGGCGAGCCGTCTTTAAAAAGACGTGCCGCGTGCGAGCTCTTTTACGAGAGGAGAGAAAAAACTCTTTGATGTTGAAGCGCACGGGGAGACACACACACACACACTGGCAGATCACTGCACAGATCAGCAGGCACTGTGAGCTTGCCGCAGATCGCCGTCACACCAACACCGGAGAGAAAGGCTCGTCTCGTAGAGTGAAGTCAGAGATGACTGTGGAGTGCCATTTCTTTGCCATTGGCTCGTTTTGTAAACTCGAAGTCGACAGGTGTTCTAAGCGAAACCCCATTCGTCGTCATCCGACGGAGCTCGGAGTGACGAACGAAAGGGAACTCATATTTATGATATTTCCAACAGCATAAACATGAGATGAAAACACAAGTCATCCTTTCACACTAATACACACATCACTACATGACACTCACTCTACACACACACACACACACAACACTACACTACACACTCACACTACACACTCACTCTACACGCCACACACACACACACACACACACACACACACACACACACACACACACACACACACACACACTACACACATCACACTACACACTCACTCTACACACACCACACACACCACCACACACACCACACACACACACACACACACTCACACTACACACCACACACACACACCACACACACACACACAACACACACACACAACACACACTACACACACACTCACACACACACACACACACACACACACACACACTACACACTCACACTACACACTCACTCTACACACACACACACACACACACTACACACTCACACTACACACTCAATCTACACACACACACACACACACACAACACACTAACACTACACACACACACACACAACACACACTCACACTACACACTCACTCTACACACACACACACACACACACACACACACTACACACTCACTCGACACACACACTCTACACACACACACACACACACACACACACACACACACACACACACACACACACACGGATCGCTGTGACTGCTATTATTTATTAGTTTATTACTTTACTTATACTTTATACTTTATTAATTTTTCTTTATTAGTTTTTCCACAACTACACTTGTGTTGTCATTAAATTTGTGCATATTTATATATATGAATAACACATTTGAAGCATATTGTATGTTTTATACACAGTGATGTTCCCTTCACATGCTATCAGAATTATCATAAATACGAGTTTAATAGTCAGAGTTTCCAAGTTGGAGATTCCTAGTTGGAAATTCGAAGTTGGAATTTCTTACTAGGAATTTCTGACTGGGAAACTCCAATTAGGAAATGCAGACTAGGAAATTTCGAGTAGGAAAGTCATATTTATAATAATAATTTGTGATTATATATTTGTGATTGAGTTTCCAAATCAAAAAATCCTAGTTGGTAATTCCTAGTTGGAGTTTCCTAGTTGGAATTCCAACTAGGAATTTCTGACTGAGAATTTTTGACTGGGAATTTCTGACTGGGAATTTTTGACTAAGAATTTCTGACTGGTAATTTTTGACTTGGAATTTTTGACTTGGAATTTTTGACTAGGAATTTCTGACTAGGAATTTCTGACTCGGAATTTTTGACTAGGAATTTCTGAATGGAAATTTCTGACTTGGAATTTTTTACTAAGAATTTCTGACTGGGAATTTTTGACTGGGTATTTTTGACCAGGAATTTCTGACTGGGAATTTTTGACTTGAAATTTTTTAATTAAAATTTCTGACTGGGAATTTTTGACTTGGAATTTTTGACTAGGAATTTCTGACTTGGAATTTTTAACTAGGAATTTTTGACAGGGAATTTCTGACTGGGAATTTTTTACTTGGAATTTTTGACTAGGAATTTCTGACTGGGAATTTTTGACTTGGAATTTTTGACTTAGAATTTATAACTGGGAATTTTTGACTTGGAATTTTTGACTAGGAATTTTTGACTTGGAATTTTTGACTTGGAATTTTTGACTAGGAATTTCTGACTTGGAATTTTTGACTAGGAATTTTTGACTGGGATTTCTGACTGGGAATTATGCGGCAGTGTTGCGGCAGTTATGTGGCAGTGTTGCGGCAGTGATGCGGCAGTGATGCAGTGATGCGGCAGTGATGCGGCAGTGTTGCGGCAGTGATGCGGCAGTGATGTGGCAGTGATGCGGCAGTGATGTGGCAGTGATGTGGCAGTGATGCGGCAGTGTTGCGGCAGTGATGTGGCAGTGATGCGGCAGTGATGCGGCAGTGATGCGGCAGTGTTGCGGCAGTGATGTGGCAGTGATGCGGCAGTGATGCGGCAGTGATGCGACAGTGATGCGGCAATGATGCGGAAGTGTTGCGGCACGGATCGGATCGGATCGGATCTCGCGTGACTTTCTCACGCCACATAAAATGTAAACGTCAGACGTTGTTATAGGGAACATGCTGAAAGTCGCTGCCGAAACAAGTGTTGTTGCAAAGTGCTGGACAAGCAGAAAATTATTATTTTTGAAACCGGCGCTGAATAAAAGCTGTGCACACCCGCCTCCTCCAGTTCTGCAGCTCGCGCGCAGGAGTCCAGCGGCGGATACACATTTACATGTTGTAACATTTAAATAAGACAACATCTCTATTGCTAATGCAATCGCTCCATCAACCCAACATCATTGCAATATTGCCAAAGATCTGCATGATCACACGACTCGGATCTGAACCGATACACAGTGTTCATCATTTTAGTTCAGATTCCAATCGGATACAAAGATAATCGGATTTGGACTGACCATGTGAATGTAGACATAGTTAACTACTTTAGCCATAGTTAACTACTTTAGCCATAGTTAACTAATTTAGCCATAGTTAACTACTTTAGCCATAGTTAACTACTTTAGCCATAGTCAACGCTTCATTTACACTGTGCCTCTCAAACACAAATGCCTTCTTTTATCTGTTTTTTGCACTCTTTTCTTTAACTTTTGGCAGTCTATAGAACTCGAAATGTTTTTTCCCGGTGCACCCGATTAGTGCAGACCATTTTTCAGCAGTAATAATCAGCTAAATATGCATGTCGGTGGCAGTGTTTACGTTCAGTGCCTCCAACATGGCCGACTTCCGGATTGATGACGTGTAGTGAAAACCCTCTATAAGTGTGTGACGTATGTTTCTCTCCTCTGGCAGCGTATAAGTGTGTGACGGACGAGCGTGAGCAGCTGGAGCAGATGTTGCCGCTGGTGTTGGGTCTGATCCTGGGCCTGATCATCGTCATCACCATCTCAGTGTATCACTTCCACCTGAAGCTCAGCTCTCTGCCACCGCCGCTGCCACGCGACCGCTCGCTCTACAAGAACATGTGATAACGCTCTCCATGTGTGTGTGTGTGTGTGTGGTGTGTGTGTGCGTGTGTCTGTGTACGCGTGTCTGTGTGTCTGTGTCTGTGTGTGTGTGTGTGTGTGTGTGTGTGTGTGTGTGTGTGTGTGTGTATGTGTATGTGTGTGTGCGTGTGTGTGTGTGTGTGTGTGTGTTTGTGTGTGTCTGTGTGTGTGTGTGTGTGTGTGTGTGTGTGTGTGTGTGTGTGTGTGCGTGTGTGTGTGTGCGTGTGTGTGTGTTGCGTGTCTGTGTACGCGTGTCTGTGTACGCGTGTCTGTGTGTCTGTGTCTGTGTGTGTGTGTGCGTGTGTGTCTGTATGTGTATGTGTGTGTGTGTGTGCGTGTGTGTGTGTCTGTGTGTGTCTGTGTGTGTCTGTGTGTGTGTGTGTGTGTGTGTGTGTGTGTGTGTGTGTGTGTGTGTGTGTGTGTGTGTGTGTGTGTGTTGTGAGTGTGTGTGTGTCAGTGTGTGTGTCGGTGTGTGTGTCCGTGTGTGTGTGTCCAGTGTAAGGTTAAGTGTCAAACGCCATCATCCTGAAACTGCTGCACTCATCATGTGTGTCGTTGTCCACAACTAATGTATAAAAATAGAGATATTTCAATTGCTTAAAGGATATAAATAAGATACACTGATTAATGCATATTACTATATGATTATAAAATAAAATATTTAATGTTTTTCAAAATGAGACAATAATGAAATAAATGATTTTGTGTCCATGTAGTGATGTGTGTATTAGTGTGAAAGGATGACTTGTGTTTTCATCTCTTATGTTTATGCTGTTGGAAATATCATAAATATGAGTTTCTTACTCTGTTTTCTAGTCAACATTTCCTAATCTTAGATTCCCAGTTGGAAATTCCTAGTCGGAGTCATAAACTTCCAGCATGGCGGAGGACAGAACGATTGATGCCACTGATATTCTTTATTAGTTTTTCCAAAACGGCAACATTAACTTAAATTGTTGTTAAAGTAGTGCATAATTACATATATCAATAATCATTTGAAGCATTTTATGTTTTAAACACAGAGAAAATAGCATGTTTGACTGAAATTCCAGAACACAGCACTTGCCAAACCGGACATTTCTTACTTCCCACTTCATGATTATTGCTTCCTTCATATGATATCGGAATTATAGTAAAATACGAGTTTCTGAGAAAAATTTATTCTTAATTACTAACTCTTAGGAAAAATTTCTGTTTGGAGTTTCCTAGTTGGAAATTGGACATGAACACGCTCACGTTAGAAATGCTATAATTTTGAAGATAATTTTGACGCCTGAGTTTATGAGATGGGCTTTCAACATGGCGGAGGAGAACGATTAGGCCTAATGCTCTGACTGTTGTTTATTCGTTTGACTCTTTATTAGTTTTCCACAACAGCTGCATCATCTTGTATTGTTGTTAAAGTCGTGCATGTTTACATATATGAATAATCATAGACACTGCCTTCCTCCTGATCGAGTGCATGTTGTCTGAGAGAACAGGAAACATGGAGGACACCAGGTTTGTTCTTGCTTATTTCTTGAAGAAATCTTATTAAAGATAAAATATATAGAAGATATTTGATTTTGAATAAAATGTAGCGTCCTGCCGAACACACTATCTAGATATTTATCATGTATTTAATCGAAATTCCAGAATCGTCAGCATTTTCACTGTTCATAAAACATACAATATGCTTCCAATGGTTATTTATATATGTAAATATGCACTACTTTAACTTTAATAACTCTACTTTAAAGGCTAGGTTAGAAAAAAAAATGAATGAACAATAGCAGACAATGGTTCTCTCGCCCGACTGGGAAACTCGGGGGTCCAAGTTATCTGAGCGTGTTCATGTCCGATTCCTGACTAGGAAACACACACTATTCCTGAGAAACACACACTATTCCTGAGAAACACACACTATTCCTGAGAAACACACACTTTCCTGAGAAACACACACTATTCCTGAGAAACACACACTATTCCTGAGAAACACACCACTATTCCTGAGAAACACACACTATTCCTGAGAAACACACACACTGTTCCTGAGAAACACACACTATTCCTGAGAAACACACTATTCCTGAGAAACACACACTATTCCTGAGAAACACACACTATTCCTGAGAAACACACACTATTCCTGAAAACACACACTATTCCTGAGAAACACACACTATTCCTGAGAAACACACACACTATTCCTGAGAAACACACACTATTCCTGAGAAACACACTATTCCTGAGAAACACACACTATTCCTGAGAAACACACACTATTCCTGAGAAACACACACTATTACTGAGAAACACACACTGTTCCTGAGAAACACACACTATTCCTGAGAAACACACACTATTCCTGAGAAACACACACTATTCCTGAGAAACACACACTATTCCTGAGAAACACACACACTATTCCTGAGAAACACACACTATTCCTGAGAAACACACTATTCCTGAGAAACACACACTATTCCTGAGAAACACACACTATTCCTGAGAAACACACACTATTACTGAGAAACACACACTGTTCCTGAGAAACACACACTATTCCTGAGAAACACACACACTGTTCCTGAGAAACACACACTGTTCCTGAGAAACACACACACTGTTCCTGAGAAACACACACTATTCCTGAGAAACACACACTATTCCTGAGAAACACACACACTGTTCCTGAGAAACACACACTATTCCTGAGAAACACACACTATTCCTGAGAAACACACACACTATTCCTGTGAAACACACACACTATTCCTGAGAAACACACACACTGTTCCTGAGAAACACACACTATTCCTGAGAAACACACACTATTCCTGAGAAACACACACACTATTCCTGTGAAACACACACAACTATTCCTGTGAAACACACACACTATTCATGTGAAACACACACACTATTCCTGTGAAACACACACTATTCCTGAGAAACACACACACTAATCCTGAGAAACACACACTATTCCTGAGAAACACACACACTAATCCTGAGAAACACCACACACTATTCCTGAGAAACACACACACTATTCCTGTGAAACACACACTATTCCTGAGAAACACACACACACTAATCCTGAGAAACACACACAGTGTTCCTGAAAAACACACACTATTCCTGAGAAACACACACTGTTCCTGAGAAACACACACACTATTCCTGAGAAACACACACATGTTCCTGAGAAACACACACTGTTCCTGAGAAACACACACTGTTCCTGAGAAACACACACACTATTCCTGAGAAACACACACTGTTCCTGAGAAACACACACTGTTCCTGAGAAACACACACACTGTTCCTGAGAAACACACACACTATTCCTGAGAAACACACACAGTGTTCCTGAGAAACACACACTATTCCTGAGAAACACACACTGTTCCTGAGAAACACACACACTATTCCTGAGAAACACACACTGTTCCTGAGAAACACACACTGTTCCTGAGAAACACACACTGTTCCTGAGAAACACACACACTATTCCTGAGAAACACACACTGTTCCTGAGAAACACACACTATTCCTGAGAAAACACACTGTTCCTGAGAAACACACACACTATTCCTGAGAAACACACACTGTTCCTGAGAAACACACACTGTTCCTGAGAAACACACACACTGTTCCTGAGAAACACACACTATTCCTGAGAAACACACACTATTCCTGAGAAACACACACTGTTCCTGAGAAACACACACTGTTCCTGAGAAACACACACACTATTACTGAGAAACACACACACTGTTCCTGAGAAACACACACTGTTCCTGAGAAACACACACACTGTTCCTGAGAAACACACACTGTTACTGAGAAACACACACACTATTCCTGTGAAGCACACACTATTCCTGAGAAACACACACACTATTCCTGAGAAACACACACTATTCCTGAGAAACACACACTGTTCCTGAGAAACACACACTGTTCCTGAGAAACACACACTATTCCTGAGAAACACACACTATTCCTGAGAAACACACACTATTCCTGAGAAACACACACTATTCCTGAGAAACACACACACTATTCCTGTGAAACACACACTTTTCCTGAGAAACACACACACTATTCCTGAGAAACACACACTATTCCTGAGAAACACACACTGTTCCTGAGAAACACACACACTGTTCCTGAGAAAACACACCTGTTCCTGAGAAACACACACACACTGTTCCTGAGAAACACACACTGTTCCTGCGAAACACACACTATTCCTGAGAAACACACACACTATTAGTGAGAAACACACACACTGTTCCTGAGAAACACACACTGTTCCTGAGAAACACACACTATTCCTGAGAAACACACACTATTCCATCATATAATTGATGTTCAACAAATAAAAAACAGATATAATACAGATGAGCAAACGATAAAGCTTGGGTTGCTGAATATTCGATCCCTTAATTCAAAATCGCTCATAGTTAATGATAAGATTAAAGACTATAACCTAGATGTGCTGTGTTTGACAGAAACCTGGCTAAAACCAAACGATTACATTACTTTAAATGAGTCCACTCCGCAAGATTATTGTTATAAACATGAGCCTCGTCCGAAAGGCAAAGGGGGAGGTGTTGCTGTAATTTATAGTAATATTCTGAAAACCACTAAGAAATCTAGTTTTAAATATACTTCTTTTGAAGTGTTGGTGCTTAATGTAAAAATTTATAGTGTAAACAATAAATCACGTTTGAGAATTCTGCTGGCTACTGTATACAGGCCACCAGGGCACCATAAAGACTTTATCAAAGAATTTGCTGACTTTCTATCAGAATTAATATTGACTGCAGATAAAGTCCTAATTGTTGGTGATTTTAATATACATGTAGATAATGAAAAAGATGCATTGGGATTGGCATTTAAAGACATTATAAACTCAATTGGAGTGAGACAACACGTGTCAGGACCTACTCATTGTCGTAATCATACTCTTGATCTAATATTATCACATGGAATAGATGTTGATGGCGTTGAAATTCTGCAGCAGAGCGACGACATCTCCGATCACTATCTAGTCTCGTGTAAATTACATTTAGCCAAGGCTGCAAAGCCAACTCCATGTTATAAATATGTTAGACCTATCACTTCTGCCACTAAAGATTGCTTTATCAATAATCTTCCAAATCAGTTTCATAATCTCAGCATCCCAGATAGCTTAGAAGAACTTGATATTGCAACAGAAACTTTTAACTCTCTCTTTTCCAGCACTTTAGACACAGTAGCTCCGCTGCGCTTAAAGAAGATCAAAGAAAATAGTCCAACGCCGTGGTACAATGAGCACACCCGGGCCCTTAAGAGAGCAGCCAGAAAAATGGAGCGAAACTGGAAGAAAACAAAACTAGAGGTATTTCGGATTTCATGGAAGGAGAGCTCGATTGCTTACAGAGAGGCCTTAAAAGATGCTAGAACTAATTATTTTTCAACCCTATTAGAAGAAAATAAACATAATCCTAGGTATTTATTTGAACAAGTGACTAAACTAACGAAAAAGAAAGCTTCAAGCCCAGAAGTTTATAAGAAACACAGCAGTAATGACTTTATGAACTTCTTCACTTATAAGATTGATAATATCAGGGACAAAATTATAACTATGCAACCGTCTACTACAGTATCGCATCAGGGAGTATATTGTAGTCTCTGTGAGGAACATTTTGATTCATTTGTTGCTATAGGAGAGGAAGAATTTTGCAAAATTGTTAATTCATCTAAATCGACAACTTGTATGCTAGACCCTATACCGACTAAGCTACTGAAAGAGATGCTTCCAGAGGTCATAGATCCTCTTCTAGATATCATTAATTCATCTTTGTCATTAGGATACGTACCAAAAACCTTTAAGTTGGCTATGATTAAACCGCTTGTTAAAAAACCACAACTTGATCCTACAGAATTAGTCAATTACAGGCCGATCTCGAATCTGCCTTTTCTGTCAAAGATACTAGAAAAAGCAGTATCCTCACAACTGTGTTGCTTTTTAGAAAGAAATAATATCTGCGAGGATTTTCAGTCCGGATTTAGACCGTACCATAGTACTGAGACTGCTCTCATTAAAGTCACAAATGATTTGCTCCTATCATCCGATCGTGGTTGTATCTCTCTATTAGTGTTACTTGATCTTAGTGCTGCATTTGATACTATCGACCACAACATTCTTTTAAATAGACTAGAAAACTATGTTGGCATTAGCGGAATTGCACTAGCATGGTTTAAATCATACTTATCTGACCGATATCAGTTTGTAGCAGTAAATGAAGAGATGTCTTATCGATCACAAGTTCAGTATGGCGTACCACAAGGCTCAGTACTAGGACCGCTGCTCTTCACTCTGTACATGCTACCATTAGGAGATATAATTAGGAAATATGGAATTAGCTTTCACTGTTATGCTGATGATACTCAGCTGTATATTTCTTCAAAACCTAACGAAACTTACCAATTCACAAAATTAACGAAATGCATAGCTGATATAAAAAATTGGATGACCAGTAATTTCCTATTACTAAATTCTGAAAAAACAGAGATTCTAATCATTGGACAAAAAACTTCCTCACCTAATAACCTAGAATACTGTCTAACACTTGATGGCTGCTCTGTTAAGTCTTCGACGTTAGTTAGGAACCTGGGTGTGCTCTTTGATACCAATCTTTCATTTGAAAGTCACGTGTCTAGTATCTGTAAAACCGCATTTTTCCATCTTAAAAATATATCTAAATTACGTCATATGCTCTCACTGACAAATGCGGAACAATTAGTTCATGCGTTCATGACCTCAAGGCTAGATTATTGTAATGCTCTACTGGGTGGTTGCCCTGCACGCTTATTAAACAAACTACAGCTAGTTCAAAATGCAGCCGCTAGAGTTCTTACCAGAACCAGGAAGTATGACCATATTAGCCCGGTTCTGTCAACACTGCATTGGCTGCCTATTAAACATCGTATAAATTTTAAAATATTGCTGATTACTTACAAAGCACTAAATGGTTTCGCTCCCCAGTACTTGAGCGAGCTCTTAACGCATTATAGTCCTTCACGTCTATTGCGATCTCAAAATTCTGGCCAGTTGATAATACCTAGAATATCAAAATCGACTGCTGGCGGTAGATCCTTTTCCTATTTAGCACCAAAACTTTGGAACAATCTTCCTAACACGGTCCGGGAAGCAGATACAGTCTGTCAGTTTAAATCTAGACTAAAAACACATCTCTTTGGCTTAGCATACACATAACACATTATAGATTTCTATAATTCAATGTTAGGCTGCATAGATTAGATCAGCCGGAACCGGGAACACTTCCCATAATTCCTGATGTACTTTGTACATCATAAGAAGGATGGCGTCTACGCTAATATTAGTCTCTCTGTTTATCCCGAGGTTTACCGCAGACCGCCGGATCCAGGGCATATCCAGATCTGATGAAGGACCATCACATGGACACGTCGACACGCATTATCAGGGCTGTGAAGGTCCATGGACACCTCACCACTCATCTCCTCACCGGCCGGATGACCCAACCCAACCAGATGAACTGGATAATATTGTGAAAGTTCTGATCCCATCTGACTCCTGGCATTATGCTGCCTAACTCATAATCATACACTGTTCATTCGTTGGCCAAAGGAGGACTGGCCCCCCGACTGAGCCTGGGTTCTCCCAAGGTTTTTTTCTCCATTCTGTCACCTGATGGAGTTTTGGTTCCTTGCCACTGTTGCCTTCGCCTTTTGGCTTGCTTAGTTGGGGACATTTAATTTTCAATTGAACAATACTATTACAACATTGTTTTCCTGTTATCTCTGTAAAGCTGCTTTGAAACAATTTGTATTGTAAAAAGCGCTATATAAATAAAGGTGACTTGACTATTCCTGAGAAACACACACTATTCCTGAGAAACACACACTATTCCTGAGAAACACACACTATTCCTGAGAAACACACACTCTTCCTGAGAAACACACACTGTTCCTGAGAAACACACACACTATTAGTGAGAAACACACACACTGTTCCTGAGAAACACACACTGTTCCTGAGAAACACACACACTGTTACTGAGAAACACACACACTGTTCCTGAGAAACACACACACACTGTTCCTGAGAAAACACACACACTGTTCCTGAGAAACACACACACTGTTCCTGAGAAACACACACACTGTTCCTGAGAAACACACACACTGTTCCTGAGAAACACACACTGTTACTGAGAAACACACACGCTGTTCCTGAGAAACACACACACTGTTCCTGAGAAACACACACTGTTCCTGAGAAACACACACACTGTTCCTGAGAAACACACACACTGTTCCTGAGAAACACACACTGTTCCTGAGAAACACACACACACTGTTCCTGAGAAACACACACTGTTCCTGAGAAACACACACACTGTTTCTGAGAAACACACACTGCTCCTGAGAAACACACACTATTCCGGAGAAACACACACACTGTTCCTGAGAAACACACACACTGTTCCTGAGAAACACACACACTGTTCCTGAGAAACACACACACTGTTCCTGAGAAACACACACACTGTTCCTGAGAAAACACACACTATTCCTGAGAAACACACACACTGTTCCTGAGAAACACATACACTGTTCCTGAGAAATACACACTGTTCCTGAGAAATACACACTGTTCCTGAGAAACACACACTATTCCTGAGAAACACACACACTGTTCCTGAGAAACACACACACTGTTCCTGAGAAACACACACACTGTTCCTGAGAAACACACACTGTTCCTGAGAAAACACACACACTGTTCCTGAGAAACACACACACTGTTCCTGAGAAACACACACACTGTTCCTGAGAAACACACACACTGTTCCTGAGAAACACACACTGTTCCTGAGAAACACACACACTGTTCCTGAGAAACACACACTGTTCCTGAGAAACACACACTATTCCTGAGAAACACACACACTGTTCCTGAGAAACACACACTGTTCCTGAGAAACACACACACTGTTCCTGAGAAACACACACTGTTCCTGAGAAACACACACTATTCCTGAGAAACACACACACTGTTCCTGAGAAAACACACACACTGTTCCTGAGAAACACACACACTGTTCCTGAGAAACACACCACACTATTCCTGAGAAACACACACACTGTTCCTGAGAAACACACACACTGTTCCTGAGAAACACACACACTGTTCCTGAGAAACACACACTATTACTGAGAAACACACACACTGTTCCTGAGAAACACACACACTGTTCCTGAGAAACACACACACTGTTCCAGAGAAACACACACACTGTTCCTGAGAAAACACACACTATTCCTGAGAAACACACACACTGTTCCTGAGAAACACACACTGTTCCTGAGAAACACACACACATTCCTGAGAACACACACACACTGTTCCTGAGAAACACACACACTGTTCCTGAGAAACACACACACTGTTCCTGAGAAAACACACACACTGTTCCTGAGAAACACACACACTGTTCCTGAGAAACACACACTGTTCCTGAGAAACACACACATGTTCCTGAGAAACACACACTGTTCCTGAGAAACACACACTATTCCTGAGAAACACACACACTGTTCCTGAGAAACACACACACTGTTCCTGAGAAACACACACACTGTTCCTGAGAAACACACACTGTTCCTGAGAAACACACACTATTCCTGAGAAACACACACACACTGTTCCTGAGAAACACACACACTGTTCCTGAGAAACACACACACTGTTCCTGAGAAACACACACACACTATTCCTGAGAAACACACACACTGTTCCTGAGAAACACACACACTGTTCCTGAGAAACACACACACTGTTCCTGAGAAACACACACTATTACTGAGAAACACACACACTGTTCCTGAGAAACACACACACTGTTCCTGAGAAACACAACACACTGTTCCAGAGAAACACACACACTGTTCCTGAGAAAACACACACACTATTCCTGAGAAACACACACACTGTTCCTGAGCAACACTTACACACTGTTCCTGAGAAACACACACTATTCCTGAGAAACACACACACTGTTCCTGAGAAACACACACACTGTTCCTGAGAAAACACCACACACTGTTCCTGAGAAACACACACACTGTTCCTGAGAAACACACACACTGTTCCTGAGAAACACACACACTGTTCCTGGAGAAACACACACTGTTCCTGAGAAAACACACACTGTTCCTGAGAAACACACACCACTGTTCCTGAGAAACACACACACTGTTCCTGAGAAACAACACACACTGTTCCTGAGAAACACACACACTGTTCCTGAGAAACACACACACTGTTCCTGAGAAACACACACACTGTTCCTGAGAAAACACACACACTGTTCCTGAGAAACACACACACTATTCCTGAGAAACACACACACTGTTCCTGAGAAACACACACACTGTTCCTGAGAAACACACACACTGTTCCTGAGAAACACACACACACTGTTCCTGAGAAACACACACACTATTCCTGAGAAACACACACACTGTTCCTGAGAAACACACACACTATTCCTGAGAAACACACACACTGTTCCTGAGAACACACACACACTGTTCCTGAGAAACACACACACTGTTCCTGAGAAACACACACACTATTCCTGAGAAAACACACACTGTTCCTGAGAAACACACACATGTTACTGAGAAAACACACACACTGTTCCTGAGAAAAACACACACACTGTTCCTGAGAAACACACACACTATTCCTGAGAAACACACACACTGTTCCTGAGAAAACACACACTGTTCCTGAGAAACACACACACTGTTCCTGAGAAACACACACACTGTTACTGAGAAACACACACTATTCCTGAGAAACACACACACTGTTCCTGAGAAACACACACTATTTCCTGAGAAACACACACTATTCCTGAGAAACACACACACTGTTCCTGAGAAACACACACACTGTTCCTGAGAAATACACACTGTTCCTGAGAAATACACACTGTTCCTGAGAAACACACACTATTCATGAGAAACACACACACACTGTTCCTGAGAAACACACACACACTGTTCCTGAGAAACACACACACTGTTCCTGAGAAACACACACTGTTCCTGAGAAACACACACACTGTTCCTGAGAAACACACACACTGTTCCTGAGAAACACACACACTGTTCCTGAGAAACACACACTATTCCTGAGAAACACACACCTGTTCCTGAGAAACACCCACACTGTTCCTAGAAAACACACACAACTGTTCCTGAGAAACACACACTGTTCCTGAGAAACACACACTATTCCTGAGAAACACACTTCGAACACCACTGTTCCTGAGAAACACACACTGTTCCTGAGAAACACACACCAACTGTTCCTGAGAAACACACACACTGTTCCTGAGAAACACACACATTCCTGAGAAAAACACACACACTGTTCCTGAGAAAACACACAACCACCTGTTCCTGAGAAACACCACACTGTTCCTGAGAAAACACAACACCCACTGTTCCTGAGAAACACACACTTTCCTGAGAAACACACACACTGTTCCTGAGAAACACACACACTGTTCCTGAGAAACACACACACTTTCCTGAGAAACACACTAACACACATGTTCCTGAGAAACACACACACTGTTCCTGAGAAACACACACTATTCCTGAGAAACACACACACTGTTACCTGAGAAACACACACACTGTTCCTGGAGAAACACACACACTATTCCTGAGAAACACACACACTGTTCCTGAGAAACACACACACTGTTCCTGAGAAACACACACACTGTTCCTGAGAAAACACACACTTTCCTGAGAAACACACACAACTGTTCCTGAGAAACACACACACTGTTCCTGAGAAACACACACACTGTTCCTGAGAAAACACACACTGTTCCTGAGAAACACACACACTGTTCCTGAGAAACACACACACTGTTCCTGAGAAACACACACACTGTTCCTGAGAAACACACACACTGTTCCTGAGAAACACACACACTGTTCCTGAGAAACACACCACTTTCCTGAGAAACACACACACTGTTCCTGAGAAAACACACACTGTTCCTGAGAAACACACACACTGTTCCTGAGAAACACACACTATTCCTGAGAAACACACACACTGTTCCTGAGAAACACAACATGTCTGAGAAACACCCACTGTTCCTGAGAAACACACCCACTGTATCCTGAGAAACACACACACTGTTCCTGAGAAACACACACACTGTTCCTGAGAAACACACACACTGTTCCTGAGAAACACACACACTGTTCCTGAGAAACACACACACTGTTCCTGAGAAAACACACACTTTCCTGAGAAACACACACACTGTTCTGAGAAACACCACACTGTTCCTGAGAAACACACACACTGTTCCTGAGAAACACCACACTGTTCCTGAGAAAACACACACTTTCCTGAGAAACACACACTGTTCCTGAGAAACACACACACTGTTCCTGAGAAACACACACACTGTTCCTGAGAAAACACACACACTGTTCCTGAGAAACACACACATTTCCTGAGAAAACACACACTTTCCTGAGAAACACACACACCTGTTCCTGAGAAACACACACTGTTCCTGAGAACACACACACTTTCCTGAGAAACCACACACTGTTCCTGAGAACACACACATTTATTCCTTGAGAAACACACACACTGTTCCTGAGAAACACACACTGTTCCTGAGAAACACACACACTGTTCCTGAGAAAACACACACTGTTCCTGAGAAAACACACACTTTCCTGAGAAAACACACCACTGTTCCTGAGAAACACACACACTTTCCTGAGAAACACACATGTTCCTGAGAAACACACACACTGTTCTGAGAAACACAACACACTGTTCCTGAGAAACACACACACTGTTCCTGAGAAACACACACACTGTTCCTGAGAAAACACACACTTTCCTGAGAAACACACACACTGTTCTGAGAAACACACACACTGTTCCTGAGAAACACACACACTGTTCCTGAGAAACACACACACTGTTCTGAGAAACACACACATGTTCCTGAGAAACACACACTTTCCTGAGAAACACACACACTGTTCCTGAGAAACACACACACTGTTCCTGAGAAACACACTTCAAAACCACCACTGTTCCTGAGAAACACACACTTTCCTGAGAAACACCACACTGTTCCTGAGAAACAACACACTGTTCCTGAGAAACACACACACTGTTCCTGAGAAACACACACACGTCCGAGAACACACACACTGTTCCTGAGAAAACACACACACACTGTTCCTGAGAAACACACACACTGTTCCTGAGAAACACCCACACACTGTTCTGAGAAACACACACACTGTTCCTGAGAAACACACCACTATTCCTGAGAAAACACACACTGTTCCTGGAAAACACACACACTGTTCCTGAGAAACACACACACCTGTTCTGAGAAACACACACACTGTTCCTGAGAAACACACACACTGTTCCTGAGAAACACACACACTGTTCCTGAGAACACACACATTTCCTGAAACACACACACTGTTCTGAGAAACACACACACTGTTCTGAGAAACACACACTTTCCTGAGAAACACACACACTTTCCTGAGAAACACACACTGTTCCTGAGAAACACACACTTTCCTGAGAAACAACCATCGAACACACACACTGTTCCTGAGAAACACACACACTGTTCCTGAGAAACACACACTGTTCCTGAGAAACACACACACTGTTCCTGAGAAACACACACATTCCTGAGAAACACACACACTGTTCCTGAGAAACACACACACTGTTCCTGAGAAACACACACTATTCTGAGAAACACACACACTGTTCCTGAGAAACACACACACTGTTCCTGAGAAACACACACTTTCCTGAGAAACACACACACTGTTCCTGAGAAACAACACACGAACACCTGTTCCTGAGAAACACACACATTTCCTGAGAAACACACACTGTTCCTGAGAACACACACACACTGTTCTGAGAAACACACACACTGTTCCTGAGAAAACACACACTTTCCTGAGAAAACACACACACTGTTCCTGAGAAAACACACACTGTTCCTGAGAAACACACACTGTTCCTGAGAAACACACACCTTTCCTGAGAAACACACACTATTCCTGAGAAACACACACACTGTTCCTGAGAAACACACACACTTTCCTGAGAAACACACACATGTTCCTGAGAAACACACACTGTTCCTGAGAAACACACACACTGTTCCTGAGAAACACACACACACTGTTCCTGAGAAACACAACACTGTTCCTGAAAACAACACACACACTGTTCCTGAGAAACACACACTATTCCTGAGAAACACACACTGTTCTGAGAAAAACCACTGTTCTGAGAAACACCATGTTCCTGAAAACACACCACTGTTCCTGAGAAACCACACCTGTTCCTGAGAAACACACATTTCTGAGAAACACACACTTCCGAGAAAACACACATGTTCCTGAGAAAAACACACTGTTCCTGAGAAACACACACTGTTCCTGAGAAACACACACTGTTCCTGAGAAACACACACTTTCTGAGAAACACCACACTGTTCTGAGAAACACACCTGTTACACACACTTTTCTGAGAAACACACACATGTTCCTGAGAAACACACACACTGTTCCTGAAAACACACACACTGTTCCTGAGAAAACACACACCTTTCCTGAGAAACACACACAGTCCTGAGCACACACACTGTTCTGAGAAACACACACTCTGAAACACACATGTTCCTGAGAAACACACAACGTTCCTGAGAAACACACACTGTTCCTGAGAACACAACACATTCTGAAACACACACTGCTGGAACACACACTGTTCCTGAGAAACACAACACTTTCCTGAGAAACACACACTTTCTGAGAAACACACACACCTGAACAACTGTTGAGAAAACACACACTGTTCCTGAGAACAAAAAACACACACTGTTCCTGAGAAAACACACTTTCCTGAGAAACACACACACTGTTCCTGAGAAACACATTCCTGAGAACACACACATGTTCCTGAGAAACAACACACTGACACATCAACACACCACTGTTCCTGAGAAACACACACACTGTTCCTGAGAAACACACAACTGTTCCTGAGAAACACACACTGTTCGGAAACAACACTAAAACACACCACTGTAAACACTGTCGAGAAACACACACATGTTCCTGAGAAACACACACTGTTCCTGAGAAACACACAGTTCTGGAAAACACACTATTTCTGAGAAAACAACACTGTTCTGAGAACACACCACTGTTCCTGAGAAACACACACACACGTTCCTGAGAAACACACACACTTTCTGAAAACAACACACTTTCCTGAGAAACACACACACTGTTCTGAGAAACAACACACTGTTCTGAAAACACACACTTCCTGAGAAACACACACTTTCTGGAAAACACACACTGAACAACCTTTCTGAAAACACACCCGTTCCTGAGAAACACACATTTCTGAGAAACACACACTATTCTGAGAAACACACACACTGTCCTGAAAACACACTGCACTTTGAGAACACACACACGTTCTGAGAACAACACTGTTCTGGAACACACACTAGAAACACACATGTCCTGAGAAACACACACACTTTCTGAGAAACACACACTGTTCCTGAGAACAACACTTTCTGAAAACACACACACTTTCCTGAGAAACACACACACTTTCCTGAAAAACACACACTTTCTGAGAAACACACACTCTGAGAAACAACACAAAAACACATCCTGAAAAACACACATGTTCCTGAGAAACACACACTGTTCCTGGAAAACAACACACTGTTCTGAGAAACACACACTGTTCCTGAGAAACACACACACTGTTCCTGAAAACACACACATGTTCTGAGAAACACACACTGTTCCTGAGAAACACCACACTGTTCTGAGAAAACCACACACACTCTTAGAAACACACACTGTTCTTGAGAAACACACACTGTCTGAGAAACACACACTGTTCCTGAGAAAAACACACGTTCAGAACACACCTGTTAAAACCATTAGAACACAACACCACACACATGTTCCAGAAACACACACTGTTCTGAAAACAACACAACTGTTCTGAAAACACACACTGTCTGAGAAACACACATTCCTGAGAAAACACACTGTTCCTGAAAACACACACTTTCTGAGAAACACACACACTTTCCTGAGAAACACAACTGTTCCTGGAAACACACACTAAACCAAACCATTCCTGAAAAACAACACCACGAAAACACATGTTCCTGAGAAACACCACTGTTCCTGAGAAACACCACACTGTTCCTGAGAAACACACTCACACATGTCTGAGAAACACACACTGTTCTGAGAAACACACACTGTTCGAGAAACACACCACTGTTCCTGAGAAACACACACATTCCTGAGAAACACACACATTTCTGAGAAACACACACATGTCCTGGAAACACACACTGTCTGAGAAACACATCAAAATCCTGAAACACCGACACAACACTGATTCCTGAGAAACACACACTGCGAAAAACACACTGTTCCTGAGAAACACACACTGTTCTGAGAAACACACACTGTTCTGAAAACACACCACTTTCCTGAGAACACACACAGTTGACACCTGGAGAAACAACACCCTAAACACACTGTTCCTGAGAAACACACACTTTCCTGGAAAACACACACTGTTCTGAGAAACACACAACTGTTCTGAGAAACTTGACACACACTGTTCTGAGAAACACACACACTGTTCTGGAAACACACAACTGTTCTGAAAAACTGTTCTGAGTCCAGAACCTCAGATGACCTACACACTGGTTCCTTGAGAACAACACATGTTCTGAGAAAACACACTTTCCTGAAAAACACACTGTTCTGAGAAACACACACTGTTCCTGAGAACACAACACTGTTCCTGAGAAACACAACACTGTTGAAAACTGTTCCTGAGAAACACACAAACTTCCTGAGAAACACAACATTCTGAGAAACACACAACTTTCTAGAAACACAACACTGTTCTGAGAAACACAACACTATTCCGAGAAACACACACATGTTCTGAGAAACACACACTGTTCCTGAAAACACAACACTGTTCTGAGAAAACACCTCAAACACACGTTCCTGAGAAACACACACACTTTCCTGAGAAACACACACACTTTCCTGAGAAACACACACATCCTGAGAAACACACACTTCTGAGAAAAACAAGTTCCTGAGAAACACCCTTCTGAGAAACCCCATGTTCTGAGAACAAACACGTTCTGAACACACATTTCTGAGAAACACACACACTTCTGAGAAACACCACTTCCAACACCACTCTGAGAAACACACACACTGTTCCTGAGAACAACACGTCTGAAAACACACTTTCTGAGAACACCACCTTTCCTGAGAACACACACTGTTCTGAGAACACACACACTTTCTGAAAACACACACACTGTTCCTGAGAAAACACCACTGTCTGAGAAACAAAATTTCTGAGAAAACACATGTTTGGAAACACACACTTTCTGAGAAACACACACTTTCGAGAAACACACACTTTCGGAACACACTGTTCCTGAGAAACAACACTGTTCCGAGAAACACACACATGTTGAAAAACACACATGTTCCTGAGAACAACACTTCCTGAAAACACACACACTGTTCTGAGAAACACACATCTGAGAACACCACAGTTCTGAGAACACCACTGTTCTGGAAACACACCACTTCTGAAACACACACTGTCTGAGAAAACACACTGTTCTGGAACACACCCTGTTCTGAGAAACACACACATGTTCTGGAAACCACCTTTTGAAAACAACACTGTCTGAAAAACACACACTGTTTGAGAACACCTTCTGAGAACCCCACTGTTCCTGAAACACAACACTTCTGAGAAACACATCTGGAAAACACACTTTCTGAGAACACACACTTTCTGGAAAACACATTCTGAAACACACACTTTCGAGAAACACACACTTTCTGAGAACACAATTTCTGAGAACACACACTGTTCCTGAGAACACACACTTTCTGAAAACAACACGTCTGGAAACACACACTGTCTGAGAACACACACTTCTGAGAAAACACCTGTTCTGAGAACCACACTTTGAGAACACACTTTCTGAAAACACTGTTCTGAGAAACACACTTTCTGAGAAACACACACACTTTCGAGAACACACATTTCTGAGAACACACACGTTCTGAGAAACACACACTTTCTGAGAAACACAACATTTCTGAAACACACCTGTTCCTGAGAAACACACAGTCTGAAAACAATCTGAACCATTCTGAGAAAACCAACTGTCTGAGAAAACACACTGTCTGAGAAACACTGTCTGAGAAACACAACATTCTGAAACCACACGTTGAAAACCACACCTGTTCTGAACACACACGTCTGAGCAACTTCGAAACACACACCCTGAACAAACTGTTCTGGAAACTTTCCTAACACACTTTCGAACACACAGTTGACAATCTAAACATTCGGAACACAGTCTAAACCACCTTCACTTGGAAACTTTAATCTCAGTCTACATTTCTGTGTTGGTGTTTGTTTGCTGTTCCTGAGAAACACACACATCTGTTCTGAGAAAACACACACTGTTTCCTGAGAAACACACACACTGTTCCTGAGAAACCAACACTGTTCCTGAGAAACCACACATGTTCTGAGAAACACACACTGTTCCTGAGAAACTCACACTGTTCCTGAGAAACAACACATGTTCCTGAGAAACACACACTGTTCCTGAGAAAAACCACTGATTCTGAGAAACACACACTGTTCTGAGAACACACATGTTCTGAGAAACACACTGTTCTGAAACACACACTGTTCCTGAGAAAACACACTGTTCCTGAGAAACACACACTGTTCCTGAGAAACACACACATGTTCCTGAGAAACAACACACTGTTCCTGAGAAACACACACCTGTTCCTGAGAAAACACTTGACACTGTTCCTGAGAACACCACACTGTTCCTGAGAACATACACCACTGTTCCTGAGAAACACAACACTTTCCTGAGAAACACACACACTGTTCCTGAGAAACACACACACTGTTCCTGAGAAACACACACACTGTTCCTGAGAAACACACACACTGTTCCTGAGAAACACACACACTGTTCCTGAGAAACACACACTGTTCTGAGAAACACACACACTGTTCCTGAGAAACACACACACTGTTCCTGAGAAACACACACACTTCTGAGAAACACACACATTTCTGAGAAACACACACACTGTTCCTGAGAAACACACCACTGTTCCTGAGAAACACACACACTGGATGTTCCTGAGAAAACACACACACTGTTCCTGAGAAACACACACTGTTCCTGAGAAAACACACACTGTTCCTGAGAAACACACACACTGTTCCTGAGAAACACACACTGTTCTGAGAAACACACACACTGTTCCTGAGAAACACACACCTGTTCCTGAGAAACACACACACTGTTCTTGAGAAACACACACTGTTCTGAGAAACACACACACTGTTCCTGAGAAACACACACACATGTTCCTGAGAAACACACACACTGTTCCTGAGAAACACACACACTGTTCCTGAGAAACACACACACTGTTCCTGAGAAACACACACACTGTTCCTGAGAAACACACACAACCTGTTCCTGAGAAACACACACACACTGTTCCTGAGAAACACACACACTGTTCCTGAGAAACACCACACTGTTCCTGGAGAAACACACACACTGTTCCTGAGAAACACACACACTGTTCTGAGAAACACACACACTGTTCCTGAGAAACCACACACTTTCCTGAGAAACACACACTGTTCCTGAGAAACCACACACTGTTCCTGAGAAACACACACACTGTTCTGAGAAACACACACACTGTTCCTGAGAAACACACACACTGTTCTGAGAAACACACACCACTGTTCTGAGAAACACACACACTGTTCCTGAGAAACACACACTGTTCCTGAGAACACACACACTGTTCTGAGAAACACACACACTGTTCCTGGAGAAACACACACACTTTCCTGAGAAACACACACACTGTTCCCGAGAAACACACACACACTGTTCTGAGAAACACACACACTGTTCTGAGAAACACACACACTGTTCCTGAGAAACACACACTGTTCCTGAGAAACCACACACTGTTCTGAGAAACACACACACATTCCTGAGAAACAACACACACTGTTCTGAGAAACACACACACTGTTCCTGAGAAACACACACACTGTTCCTGAGAAACACCCCACACTGTTCTGAGAAACACACACACTGTTCTGAGAAACACACACTGTTCTGAGAAACACACACATGTTCTGAGAAACACACACTGTTCTGAGAAACACACACTGTTCTGAGAAACACACACACTGTTCCTGAGAAACACACAACTGTTCCTGAGAAACACACACTGTTCTGAGAAACACACACTTTCCTGAGAAACACACACACTGTTCCTGAGAAACACACACATGTTCTGAGAAACACACACACTGTTCCTGAGAAACACACACACTGTTCCTGAGAACAACCATGTTCTGAAAACACAACACTGTTCCTGAGAAACACACAACACTGTTTCCTGAGAAACACACACTGTTCCTGAGAAAACACACACTGTTCCTGAGAAACACACACACTGTTCCTGAGAAACACACCACTGTTCCTGAGAAACACACACACTTTCCTGAGAAACACACACTGTTACTGAGAAACACCACACTGTTACTGAGAAACACACACTGTTCCTGAGAAACACACACTGTTCCTGGAGAAACACACACTGTTCCTGAGAAACACACACTGTTACTGAGAAACACACACACTGTTCCTGAGAAACACACACACTGTTCTGATGGCAGTGAAGCGTAGATCCGTCGAATGAAACACGACACAGACACCAATGTGGAAATCAATAGAAGCGTTGTCCATCATGGCATTGAAAGGTTCCTCAGATCCTCAGATCGATAGTCTCGAGTCTCAGACACGAAGAGATTTAAACGTTTCGACAACCGATTAAATTACTCACTCTCTCTGTCTGCGACGAAGTGATTCATGTTGCAGTGCGCTCATAAAACACTGATTCATCGCTTCAGTTCTTTCAGTGATCCATGCTTTTAAATCTTTTCAGTCTCATGTCATGTTGTGTCGTGTGTGTTGTGCTGTGTGTGTTGTGTGTGTGTGTGTGTGTGTGTGTGTGTGTGTGTGTGTGTGTGTGTGTGTGTGTGTGCGTGTGTGTGTGTGTGTGTGTTGTCTGTGTGTGTGTGTGTGTGTGTGTGTGTGTGTGTGTGTGTGTGTGTGTGTGTGTGTGTGTGTGTGTGTGTGTGAGTGAGTGAGGTGTGTGTGTGTGTGTCTGGTTGTCTGTTGTGTGTGTGTGTGTGTTGTGTGTGTGTGTTGTGGTGTGTGTGTGTGTGTGTGTGTGTGTGTGTGTGTGTGTGTGTGTGTGTGTGTGTGTGTGTGTGTGTGTGTGTGTGTGTGTGTGTGTGTGTGTGTGTGTGTGTGCAGGGCTCCAGACTGCGACCAAAATTTGAGAGAGTGCGACTGAATTTTACATCCAGTCGCACATGTGCGACCAGTAAATTTGTCCGCCTTTTAGTTTTTTTTTTTTTTTTTTACACGTTAAACGTGGAAGAGGCTTATCAATGAATCCGGAACGTGTACCAATGAGTGTGAGAAGAATAAGGTGTAAGTGTAAGTGGCTGATGTGTGGAGAGGGGGGGTTCTAGAGATAATTGAGCGCGCGTTTAAACCATACGTCTGTGGGAAGGAGACGGAGACAAATATAACAACATGCTATGTGCGTCTGAGCAACGAGCACGCAAACTATTGACTCGTTCTTCCGACCTGCGGCTAGAGTGGCAGTTAAACTCACTTGCTGGCTTCCAAAATGATACATTTACAACAGCGATAATAATGAAAACATGAACAAAATGACTAAACACTGTTCACGTGAGTGCCAAATGCTCGAACATGACCTGTCATTTACGCCGTCATCACCCGGGAGTTGATAGCGCACGAGCGCAGCCGTTGCCTGAACTGCAGACGTTAACATCGTTGTTTAAACTAAACTCATTTAAGCTTTGCCAATGTAAACATTCAAGAGCAAGACGCAAAAGAGAACTCGCGTCTAGAAGATTTGTGCGCGCGCGCGCGCGTGTGTGTGTGTGCGATCGCCTGTGTACGTGTAGGCAACTACTCTCAGACAGCCATAGATGTATGACAGCGCGCAAATATTGGGTTCTCTTTCAAGTTTTGCACTTGAATGGACAAATTCACATCAAAAAGTATGTCAACATGTCCATCTTGATGAGTATCCTAGCAGACATAGTCTGTTTCTGTTATGCCTTAAGTGAACTTATCTACTGAATCAGCTCGGAATTGAATAGCTTTTGTAACTTTAATAAGGATTAATCTTTAATTTATACAGTCAAATATGCAATGTTATTTTACATTTGATTATTTTATTCAACTTCTGTACCTGAAAACTAATGTTAGACCTACCTGAAAAGCATAGTTTATTTTATTGGTATCTTTGCTCTATTGTATTTATTTGTGCTTTGGCTTGTTGTTAGATTATTTGTTTCTTTATTTTATTTGACAGCAGTCTTTTTTCCCCTGAACATAGCACATACCGAATCATACCAAAACCGTGAACCTAAAACCGTGATACAAACTGAACCGTGAGCTATTTGAAATGTTGCAGCCTAGTACAGTGTCACAGTCGGATGATGTTTCAGAGTAAGAAGTTTGTGTGGCGAAAAGGCCGAACACACCATTAACGGGAAGACTGGCTGTGAGAATTCAGCTGGTTGAGGTAGTAGTGTAAGAAGACGAATTCCATGAACTGCGAATGTTGCAGTCGCTACCCCATAACTGCGGGAAACACGAAGTTTGCCAACAGTGCAGGCACTTCACAGTTTAAACAATACACTAGTTAAACACAATCTTAGCCTCAAGTCAGAGCGCAAAGGCATTGTAATTTCTGCATCTATTATCAAAGTATTTATTAGTAAATAGTAATATACTGGAAATTAGTTGAAATCTGAATATTTGGTTAGTATGTTGATTTACGGTGTGTGCTCCTAAATTTTCTGGTTGTGCCCCTAAAAATTTCAGTTGGGGGCGCGCGTGCTCCTAGTGAAAAAAGTTAGTCTGGAGCCCTGGTTTTGTGTGTGTGTGTGTGTGTGTGTGTGTGTGTGTGTGTGTGTGTGTGTGTGTGTGTGTGTGTGTGTGTGTGTGTGTGTGTGTGTCAGTTAGTGCACACAATACATGCTGCAACTCAAGTCTCATTCAAGCATGTTCATATATTTAATAAACCATTTTTTGTCAAACTGTTCCTTTTTAATGTCGTACTTTCACACAGATGTACTGTGTTGATCACTTCACAAACTTGATTCTCATTCACAGAACAGGAAAATTACTGTTAAAATTATAAATTTGCTCTTTTTTAAAGACTAAAATTATACTTTGCTCTTTTCATATGGAGTTAGGAATATTATTGTAACTAGTGTTTGTAATATTTTTTTCGATTGTTCTAGTAGTGACTTAGAAATCTCAGAAACTTCTCTCAAAGACAATAATAAGATGCTTCATGCATTTCTTGGGTTATTTCAATTAAACAAAACAGAACAAATGATAAAAAAGAATGTTTTTCTGATCTGAAAAAGGTCTATTGTTTCAGACAACAAAGAACTTGAACATGACGAGCTCATATCACGACCCCGTTCCACAGACACACGTGAAAATATAAGATTCATTTGATTATGTTTGAGTTTATATGTATACCTCTAAATGAGTAACAGTCTGAAACTAAAGTAGGCTGTCCTCTCTCTCACATCAACCTTTCCAGCAAGAAAACTATCCTATAAATGTATTAAGATTTCTGAGTACTTCATTTGTTGTAGTACAGTACATTACTGTCATTATATTCTTAAAAAATATTATTACAAGAGAATAAAAGGATTTTTCACCAATCTCACTATGAGAATGTATTTAAAGACCTTCAGATGATAGAGACTCTATAGAGAAAAGCCCATGAATCTGCAGAATCATGTTTTAAACAAGAGCTCCAGATATAATTCAAGCTGCAATAAACTTCAAATATACGGATTTAATATTTTTTATTAATAGTATGTCAGTAGATTATACTAATAGTCATTTCTGATGTGATTGTCACTCACAGTTTTCATTTAGGAGAAGTTCTGTGGAGAAAATGAAGATAAAAGACGTGTGTGTGTGTGTGTGTGTGTGTGTGTGTGTGTGTGTGTGTGTGTGTGTGTGTGTGTGTGTGTGTGTGTGTGTGTGTGTGTGTGTGTGTGTGTGTGTGTGTGTGTGTGTGTGTGTGTAGCCCCTTTCACACAGCACTTTGGACCCGGCAAATTGCCAGAACACCTTCTGTGTGAACGCAAACACGACCAACAAACATTGCCGTGTTTAGACCCGGAACGCGCGCTGTGTGAACAAAAGCCAGAACCAATGCCGTAAGGGGTGTAATAGTGATGACGCATGTGCCATCGCGCGACTCTGTTGCTCTTAGAAGAAAGTTTGTGTTCGTCATCTACAAAGAAAGAACGAAAAAAAGTCTGCAAACTGGAATGAAGCAGAGACAGGAGCTCCTCACAATCCACGCTGAAGCTGCGATCGTTCGCCAGCTCTGTGGAAAGGTGCGCGCGTGCACATGTTTTCGACGCGTACGTTACACGTCTCATCCTGACGTCACGCGGCTTTCCGGGACATTAACGGGTTGTGTGTGAACGCACTCACAGATCCCGGCAAATCACTGGCAGTGTGAATGAACCGAAATCAAACAATCCCGTGACAAATGCCGGGTCACAGTATCCGTGTATTTTCCGGAATCTCTGTGTGAAAGGGGCTTGTGTGTGTTTATAAGGGCCTAAAGCCAAACAGAATACCGCTTAAAACACATGATGGCACGTGGACATATTTGTGTTTTTTTATTGAAAGCAGCTTCAGTGACACACATGCGAGATCACGGTACAAAAGCAACATGACAGCTGGATCTGCATATTTCTACAGGTGAAACACACGTTCATATTTACAGATCACAGTGACCAATGAGACACAGGTGAGACTAGAAAACACGCGTGATCGATTATTGTGCCAAACACGTTAATATTGCTAGAGGTCGGATGGATGAAGTGTTGGTGATTAACACACGGGCGACGGGCAGACCAGGTGAGGGTGAGATGGAAAAGGCCACACTACTGAGAAATCAGAAATCAATACAGCGTAGAAAACTCTGACGGCCGGCAGTATCTACAAATGCAGAATAAATAAATATATTCAGATTCTTCTGTCTGCAACAGGGCGTTTAAATGACCATCTTCAAAAAAATTAAATATAAACAGTAGGAAAGTTTTTATTATTATTATTATTAATATTATTTTGCAGAAACTCTCAAATTCTATGTAACACTGCCCATTTCACCATGGTAACATCACAACAAAAATACTGCTGTTTATCAAAACTGTACAAGTAAAACTTACAATTGCTCTAAAATAGTTAGCGTGAGAAGACGACAGTGAAAAAGACGCTTGTTGGTTTAGAGACTCTATCGTGTGGCCCGACGCATCCGCCGCAGGATCCAACCGAACGCTAGCGGGCCGAGACTCTTCTGTCCCGTCGATGATGAAAGCGTCATGTGTCTCCGGGGTCATGTGACCTCAGCGGTGGCGGTAATGGCGCATCAGAGGAACGATGCAGGCCGGCGGCCCGGACAGCTTCAGGAACGGGTTCTGGAGGAGCTCGAGCGCTGATGCACGCTGGGAAGGCTCACGCACTAGCATCAGGTCCAGGAAGGCGCGCAGGACCGACGACACCTGAACCGGAACACACACACGACAGAAGATGTTCAACACACACCTGAACCGGAACACACACACACACGACAGAAGATGTTCAACACACACCTGAACCGGAACACACACACACAACAGAGGATGTTCAACACACACCTGACGTCACGTGATCTGAACTGAGTCAGATGATCATAATGAGCTGATATCGCTTTATTGTCCATGTAAAGAGTGTTTATTGTGGGAGCTTGTTTCCGCCACAGATTAAAAAAAAAAAAAGGTAATTGTGACTTTTTTTCTCACAATTGCATGATATAAAGTCGCAATTGAGAGTTAGAAATTCAGAATTGCAAGATATAAAGTCGCAATTGTGAGTTATAACATCAGAATTGCGTGATATAAAGTCGCAATTGTGTTATAAAGTCAGAATTGCGAGATATAAAGTCACGATTGCAAGTTAGAAATTCAGAATTGCGTGATATAAAGTCAGAATTGCGTGAAATAAATGTATCCTGTGCTGTTTCATTCAACCAAAGTTTTTCATAAACTTTATTTTAAAACTTTTTATCTCAGAATTGCATGTTAATATTTTGCAAATCTGATTTTATAACAAGCAATTTAGACATATAAAGTCAGAATTGCATGATATAAAGTCGCAATTGCGTGTTATATAGTCAGAATTGTGACAAACATGCAATTCTGAGAAAAATTCTGAGTTTGTTTTTCCTTAGAATTGGACTTTATATCTCACAATTTTGAGAAAAGATTTTGAGAAAAAAAACCTCACAATTGCGGGATATATAGTCGCAATTGTGAGAAAAAAAGTTGCAATTATCTTTTAAAATGTTTTATTCTGTGGCGGAACCAAGCTTCCATAGTTTATATATAGTACATCCTAGTTTATCCACATACATAAAGACACTCACATGAAGTAATATATGATATATCCCAGATAAAATCCGGTGGATTCCACGTGTACCAGATGTGGGCCGGATCTGGGCCGCCACTATCTTGCTAATCACAAAAAGTAACTATATTAAAAATATCTCTAAATTACGTCATATGCTCTCACTGACGAATGCGGAACAGTTAGTTGATGCTTTCATGACCTCAAGGCTAGATTACTGTAATGCTCTACTGGGTGGTTGCACTGCACGCTTAATAAACAAACTACAGCTGGTCTAAAACGCAGCCGCTAGAGTTCTTACCAGAACCAGGAAGTATGACCATATTAGCCCGGTTCTGTCAACACTGCATTGGCTGCCTATTAAACATTGTATACATTTTAAAATATTGCTGATTACTTACAAAGCACTAAATGGTTTAGCTCCAGTACGTGAGCGAGCTCTTAACGCATTATAGTCCTGCACGTCTATTGCGATCTCAAAATTCTGGCCAGTTGATAATACCTAGAATATCTAAATCGACTGCTGGCGGTAGATCCTTTTCCTATTTAGCACCAAAACTTTGGAACAATCTTCCTACCATGGTCCGGGAAGCAGATACAGTCTGTCAGTTTAAATCTAGACTAAAAACACTACCGTATAACACTGAAAACATGGATTGCTGGAAAATTTCCGTCAATGGCAGGGAAAGATTTAAGATGTTATAAACATCAACATCAGGATGTTTTCGCTCACGTGTGTTACATTCCCCCTGTTGAAGGTTAGGCTGGGGGATCGAGGGGAACGTAAAGAGATCCAGGGAAAGGCCACATGGAGCTTCTCATTCCCAAACCCAGCACTAACAAACATTGCCAACCATCAAAATCAACCGTAAATTTAATTTATTATATAAAAAAAGGAATTGTAACAGTAAAACAAAAAGGCTTCAGGAGGGGGAATGACCAAAACAACAAACAAAATGGAGTCTACCTAAGTTTTAGATCTAACTTACCTGCCACAAAGGAAAAGAAAGAACCAAAAAAACAATAGCAGGTCCTTGACTCCCTAACTTGACCAAAACCAGGAAAAAATGCCCCCTCCTATTCATAGATTTCATGTGACGTCACACAGTGGAGCGGCCACCATTTGTAGGACTGAATTGCAACATGCCGTCTATCTGCTGTGCTGTAAACTGTGATAACAGCAAATCACAAAGAAATGTTGAGAAATTAACGTTGACCTGGAAATTTAAATAAAAGTAAAATTAGCAATTACGAGTCCTGCAACGGGTTGGGTACCCGCATTAAAAGTGTCTAAAACGGGTGGATTGTGATCATTTCTAAAATTCACGGGCGGGGATGCGGGCGGATAATGAACTCCTTGCGGGCGGGTAGTAGCGGATGAAAAATAGCGGATGAAAAATATATGCAATATTTGTGTCTAAATTACCATTACACATACGCAACAACGTTATGACCTTTGGACCCATCACGTCACCACTGTGACAGTGCGACTTGATGCTTGCGTTGCAGGAGTAGCTATGGATGATTTAAAAGTAAAGTTGGCGAGTGGAGTAATATATAAAATTGTACACAACGAGCATGCAAAAACATTTTCCCAACCTGGCAATGATTGCGCGGAATGTTCTCTCCATCCCAGCATCGAGCGCTGCGAGTGAGAGAGACTTTTCCACATTCAAGAACGGAAAACGCAACTTAAACCTTTGACTGTGGACGATATCCTTTTCCTGCACAGTATAATCATGTGCTAGATCACCTCTTATTTTACTTTTATTTATGTGTATTGGTACATCCGTGCCGCGAGATGTTTCAAAAGTGGTGGGGACATGGCGAGGGATTGTGGACGAGATGAAAATGTCAGCAAACAAGTCGGCAAGTTTTTACTAGACTTTAGTGGAGTCAGCAGTTCGTTTAACAGTAAATACGGATCTATACCTAAAGTATCTATTTTATTTAAATACCGTTGCTTTTCATCTGTGCTATTTAAGTGTGCAACACCTTTCTGATCACCAGAGAGAGATTATGGGATTTAACGCAAAGGTCCTAAAGATGGCGGCCACAACAAAAAAGTCACGTGACTGAAACCATGAATAAGCGCAGCTAATCACCTTATGGGACTCTTTGAGTCGAGGCGGCAGGTTGTCCCGTATGCGTCTCATGGCCTGAAGTGGAGGCTCGTTGAAGTACGGAGGTTCTCCATCCACCATCTCAATCACCATGATGCCCAGAGACCAGATGTCCACCTACACACACACACACACACACAAACATGACAGCAGCACCACCAAGTCAAGTCATTTATCATTGTCATGTGTACAAGTTACAAAGCACAGTGAAAACCGTAATGCCACAGACCAAATACAATAAACCTCATTGATATATAAACAAAACAAATATACATTACCCAGCAAACAATTTTGCTTTCAAAAGACATCTAATAGCCAATTAATAGCTAAATCGTGACTACAGATTGACCATGTCATGAAATGACACTGATATCTTGTAGATATTATTGACATTGGTAACATGATGGGATATCACCCATCTCATGCGCTGCCTGGCGAAAAACTACAATGAATCAGTTTTGACTATAAGTGGACTACAAATAGCATAAAACATGTCAAAGAAATTAAGCCAAACAACTTGTAATCACTGTTGACTTTGCTAACATGATGTAATGTCATACATCTCGCAAGTTATTTTGGCAAAAAACGACATGTATCAGGTGTATAGTTAACCTACTCATAGCTGGAATTTATCTGGTCTATAGTTAACCTACTCATAGCCGGACAATATCAGGTCTATAGTTAACTTACTCATAGCTGGACTATATCTGGTCTATAGTTAACCTACTCATAGCTGGACTATATCTGGACTATAGTTAACCTAATCATAGCTGGACTATATCAGATCTATAGTTATCCTACTCATAGCTGGACTATATCGGGTCTATAGTTAACCTACTCATAGCTGGACTATATCTGGTCTATAGTTAACCTACTCATAGCTGGCTATATCGGGTCTATAGTTAACCTACTCATAGCTGGACTATATCTGGTCTATAGTTAACCGACTCATAGCTGGACTATATCTGGTCTATAGTTAACCTACTCATAGCTGGACTATATCGGGTCTATAGTTAACCTACTCATAGCTGGACTATATCTGGTCTATAGTTAACCTACTCATAGCTGGACTATATCTGGTCTATAGTTAACCTACTCATAGCTGGACTATATCAGGTCTATAGTTAACCTACTCATAGCTGGACTATATCAGGTCTATAGTTAACCTACTCATAGCTGGACTATATCTGGTCTATAGTTAACCTACTCATAGCTGGACAATATCAGGTCTATAGTTAACTTACTCATAGCTGGACTATATCAGGTCTATAGTTAACCTACTCATAGCTGGACTATATCGGGTCTATAGTTAACCTACTCATAACTGGACTATATCAGGTCTATAGTTAACCTACTCATAGCCGGACTATATCAGGTCTATAGTTAACCCACTCATAGCCGGACTATATCAGGTCTATAGTTAACCTACTCATAGCTGGACTATATCTGGTCTATAGTTAACCTACTCATAGCCGGACTATATCAGGTCTATAGTTAACCTACTCATAGCTGGACTATATCGGGTCTACAGTTAACCTACTCATAGCTGGACTATATCAGGTCTATAGTTAACCTAGACGGTGAAATGACGACTATTGCTTGCTGGGTATACACACACATTACCAAATGATTGCTAAATCATATGACAATTAGATAATCAGTGACAGTGA
>CM070829.1:42124478-42304478 GCA_036326025.1 Chrosomus eos | reverse complement strand
GTCCATTTAAGACATAAACTGTGTTCAGTGAATCTCAGAGCTGGTAATTTTTATATTGTTATGTAGATTTGATAGTTTAGATGCGCACATGAAGCCCAAAGTTACTTTTCTTGTCTGGTTGCAGTCCATTTCGGAGCGAGTGTCGCCTTGTGAATAGCGTCTCTTGCGCATATTTTTGTGCTTTTAATAGCTCTTTTAATGACTAAACGCGTCCGCAATTTAGCAACAGTAGAGACTGCATTTTACAACAATCCCCGATCGTGCTGATTCTGACGGTACGTTTGGGTTTTAGGAAGAAATGACAGCGCATCGCTGTGAAGGGAAGGAAGTAGCTCTCTAGACAGAATGCGTCTAGTTTGTGGTTTCATCTCAAATATCTTCTTTTTCTAATCTTTGAAAGCCGAAATCTAAAATAAAATTAGAATATTATCCCAGAACTAAAGTGTAACCATGTTTGAATGTTTAGTTCTGTCCTCATTGTCACTCATTAAGCAGGGCTGTCGTGTTGTGCGCGCTGTGGCTCCGCGTGAGAGATCGCTCTCTCTCTTCTGGACTGCGAATAGCAAAATTGCATCACAGACAAATGGTTTAATATTTTTATAGAACTGGCTGGCGAGATATGTTCAAGATTACGTCTTTATAGCAATAATAAATAGTATGTGTATTTTATTAATTTCTTCAGTACCGAAAGCAGAACCGATAACGTCCGAGATTATCCATTCTGCAGTCTTTCAAAATTCAGCCCCGGGGCCCGTTTAATACCGGGTTTCGGTACCCATCCCTAGGCCTAGGCCTATATATGTATATGTAAACATATATGTGTGTTAAAGCTTATCTTAGCATCAAACTGTGAGTGTCAGGTGATGTGTGTGTTGATCTGTGTGTCGATCAGATTCAGGACGCTGTCTAAGACTCAGCACACACTCTCCATTAGTGTCTCAAGAAGGCCCGAAATAAAGCGACTCAGACTCATGAAGAGTGTGTTGGGGATGGAAGCGTGTTGGAGGGCAAGCGTTCCTCTGAAAGTGTGCAATTACAGTCCAACATCGAACTGACGAACAACGCCAATTACTGTAATTATCCTGACGCTTCGCGAAGCAGAGGCAGCGCTTAAAACACAAACTTTCACAATCATAAATCATCACTGGACTACAGTCTACAGCAGAAAACACTGCATTCATCTCCTGATACGCCTGTTTCTGCCAGAAGCTCAATGAAAAACTCAATAATGATGCCTAGGGTGTATAATCAGCAAATTAAATCCCTCACAAATGAAAGGTGCTTTATCTCACTTGATTCTTTCCTTCTTGAATTTGAATCTCGATGGACTCAAAGCAAAAGATCAATGATTCAAATCAATCGGTGTAAAACAGAGGATCTGATTGGACGAAACGCTCCTCTTACCTCGTATGCGTGACGATGTCAGTCAAGGCTCCGCCCTCCAGGAACTCCATCACTACCCAGAGTTCATCACTGACCAGATAACTGTTGTACATGTCCACCACGTTCTCGTGATGGTAGTCTCTCATGATGACCACCTGCGATCAGACATCAGACATGATTACAGCAAAAGCTGATATTCAAATGAGTAAATATGTGCACTGTGTGTTTCAGAGTGTTTCGGCACTGTGTTCGTTTACATGCCAGCAGCTCATGACCCATCGGTGTCGATTAGCAAACCACAACCAATCAGTTCCCCACAGACACAATTAAGCCCCGCCCACATTAGTTCTTGTTCCAGAAGCGTTTCACTTTGATATACGGAACAATAGAAAAGAAAAGACCAGCGCAACTTCCATTTCACAACGACTTCCCTACACCAAAAGTATCTCAATGGTTTAATATTTGAAAATAAAAAAATAAAGACAGATCTAAAAATTGTACTGTAAATAAAATTCTTATATTATTTTTCTTTTTTATAACAGTAAAGGCCATTGCACACTGAGTCCGAATTTTTCGTATGCGTTTTTTCGTGTTCATCAGCCTAAAAATTCGTCACGCACAGAAACCTTGCACACTGAGTCTGATGCGTATTTATTAAACCTTTGCGGAAAAACTGCAAAAAATACTAAATGGATTCGTCAAGCAGTAAGGATGATTTTGTTGCCCTCTCTCTTCTTTAAAAGAGAAAAAGAAGAAAACGAGGGTCCATCCAATCTTGTGCCGAGAGGAAGGTGAGTTTCAGCTCATCAAGAAGTTGCGCAATTTTCCTGAGCGATTCAAAATTTACCTCAGAATGTCAATTGTCAATGGAACAGTTTGATGCGCTAGCGATACTGGAGCCACATATTAAAAAGAAGACCACCAAAAAAGACACACACACACACACACACATACGGCCGGCAGAAATGCTGGGCATACAGAACAGCTGTATGGTTTGTTTATCATACAGTACTTTGTGCTGCGAGACGAAGCATATCAACTTGTCAGATGCCATTCTGGATTGTGTCGTTCACTTGTACGGTGGGTCTGAATAGTCAAAAAATCTCTCAAAATACTGGCTGTGGATGCGAAAAACGCAGAAAATCGAACCTGATCCGAATTTTTTTATGACGGACGAAAGTTTCGGAGGCAGTGTGCAAGCGTGATTGACATAACGTGAGGTCGATTTTTTTTTTTAATGTGCGAAAATTTCGGATGTGAATTTCGGACTCAGTGTGCAATGGCCTTTATATTTTCTATACTGCTTAATATTTTAATTATATACAGTGCATGCGGAAAGTATTCACAGAGCTTCACTTTTTACAGATTTTGTTATTTTACACCTATTTATGGGCAGTTTCTTCCATTCTTCTTTGCAGAACCTCTCAAGCTCCATCAGGTTGGATGTTGTGCACAGCCATTTTCAGATCTCTTTCCCTCGATCCTGACTAGTCTCCCAGTTCCTCATCTTGCCCTCGATCCTGACTAGTCTCCCAGTTCCTCATCTTTCCCCCGATCCTGACTAGTATCCCAGTTCCTCATCTTTCCCTCGATCCTGACTAGTCTCCCAGTTCCTCATCTTTCCCTCGATCTTGACTAGTCTCTCAGTTCCTCATCTTTCCCTCGATCCTAACTAGTCTCCCAGTTCCTCATCTTTCCCTCGATCCTGACTAGTCTCCCAGTTCCTCATCTTTCCCTCGATCCTGACTAGTCTCCCAGTTCCTCATCTTTCCCTCGATCCTGATGAGTACCTCATCTTTTCCTCGATCCTGACTAGTCTCCCGGTTCCTCATCTTTCTCTCGATCCTGACTAGTCTCCCAGTTCCTCATCTTTCCCTCGATCCTGACGAGTCCCTCATCTTTTCCTCGATCCTGACTAGTCTCCCAGTTCCTCATCTTTCCCTCGATCCTGACGAGTCCCTCATCTTTTCCTCGATCCTGACTAGTCTCCCAGTTCCTCATCTTTCCCTCAATCCTGACTAGTCTCCCAGTTCCTTATCTTTCCCTCGATCCTGACTAGTCTCCCAGTTCCTCATCTTTCCCTCGATTTTGACGAGACTCCCAGTTCCTCATCTTTCCCTCGATCCTGACGAGACTCCGTTCCTCATCTTCCCCTCAATCCTGACTAGTCTCTCTCAGTTCCTCATCTTTCCCTCAATCCTGACTAGTCTCCCAGTTCCTCATCTTTCCCTCAATCCTGATGAGACTCCCTGTTCCTCTACTTCCCCTCAATCCTGACGAGTCTCCCAGTTCCTCATCTTACCCTCGATACTGACGAGTCTCCCAGTTCCTCATCTAACCCTCGATCCTGACGAGTCTCCCAGTTCCTCATCTTACCCTCAATCCTGACGAGTTTCCCAGTTCCTCATATTTCCCTCGATCCTGACGAGTCTCCTAGTTCCTCATCTTACCCTCGATCCTGACGAGTCTCCCAGGTCCTGCCGCTGAAAAACACCCCCACAGCTGATGCTGCTTCACAGCTAATGCTGCTTCACAGCTGATGATGCTTCACTGTAGGGATGGTATTGGCCAGGTGATGAGCAGGGTCTGCTTCCTCTAGACATGACGCTTGCCATTTAGGCCAAAGAATTCAATCTTTGTTTCTCATGGTCTGAGAAACCTTCAGGTGCCTTTTGGGAAACTCCAGGTGAGCTGTCATGTGCTTTTACTGAGAAATGGCTTCCGTCTGATTGGTGGAGAGCTTCAGAGATGGTTGTTCTTCTGGAAGGTTCTCCTCTCTCCACAGAGAAACGCTGGAGCTCTGTCAGAGTGAACATCGGATTCTTGGTCTCCTCCCTGACTGAGGCTCTTCCCTCCCGATCGCTCAGCTCTAAGAAGAGTCCTGGTGGTTCCACACTTCTTCTGTACGGATGATGGAGGCCACTGTGCTCATTGGGACCTTCAATGCTGGAGAATGTTTTCTGTTCCCTTCCCCAGATCTGTGCCTCGATACAATCCTGTCTCGGAGGTCTACAGACAATTCCTTGGACTTCATGGCTTGGTTCGTGTTCTGACATGTACTGTTAACTATGGGATCTTATATAGACAGGTGTGTGTGTCACGGAATGCGTATATGAACCCAAACGCAGACAGTAATAAATAAAACACGGATTTATTAAACAGACAGAAAACAAAGACCCACGAGGGGGCAAATGAACGTTGACAAGACTAGACTAATAAACTTGACAATAACATGAGACTAGAACTAACAGGCAGGATACAAACTCTGATCACAGGAATACACAGCTCACAGAACAGGATGACAAGATACAAAACGAACAAGCACCGAGTAACAAACACAAGGACCTTAAATAAGGGACATCAACAGGGCACAGGTGACACCGATGAACAACCAAGACTAACGAGGAGAACAAGGGGGTGTGGTAAACAACACAAGACAACGCAAACACATAGCCCAAAACACAGGCCATGTGTTTGCACACACAACATAACTCGTGACATAACCCCCCTCTTACGGAGCGGATACCAGACGCTCCACATGAGACATAACAGACCGTAACTCTGACACAAACCAACAAAACATAACTACTAACAACAATGGCAAACAAGAGTACATAATAACAGGATTGGGGTGACTCAATAAAAATAACACACAAGGGAGGGGGGGTGGGGGAACAAAAGAGTTCGTCGGCAGGGGTCCAGAGAGGATTGGTGAAGCAACAGTCCTAGACTCACTGGACATGGCCGGGGGTTGAGGGCAAGGAAACCGAACAGGTCTGGGTGGAGACACATAAGGTACAGTCTTGGGGAGAACAGCTCGGGGTAACACAGTAGTAGGGGTAACCAGGGGAACAACAGGGAACAAAGCAGACGATTCTGAAGCTGGGACCGGACTGGGCTCCTTAGCTGGGACAGGGATGGACTCGTTCACCTTCCCATCTACCTCAGCGTGGACAGGCCTGGACTCCTTAGCTGGGACAGGGCTGGGCTCGGTCACCTTCCCATCTACCTCAGCGTGGACAGGCTTGGACTCCTTAGTTGGGACAGGACTGGGCTCGGTCACCTCTCCATCGACCTCAGCGTGGACAGGACTGGCCGCAGCGGGCTGGAGAGTTGATGCGGGTCCCGGAAGAAACTGAGACGAAGGACATGAAGCTTTCCTCCTCTTCCTCCTTGGCCGCGAAGCAGAAACCATAGCCGGACTTGTAATCGGTACCGGGGTCGTTACAGCAAGTGGAGGGACCACCACCGGCAATGGTGACTTAGTAGATGCGCCTTCCGATGCAGACTCCCTCGACACCCGTCTTCCTCGCTTTCCTCGAAGGCTCCCAGCTACGGCAGGTGCTTTGGGAGTCGAGGTGAAGAGAACATGGTCCCCAAGCGCTGCAACAGCCAGGACTCGACCCTCCGGAACCACTGGCAATGAAGATGTCACTGTCCTAGTAGGACCCTGCCACTCTCCCCGACACACATGGTTCACCACTTCACTGAACGGGCGTCGGATCAGCGCCTTCCGTTCACACATAGGAGGAGGTGCATTGAGACCCACGATAAAAAAGGAGTTTAAGAGGATCTCTGGCATGAATCTCCTCTTCTCATCAACACCCTGGACATATCTCTCCAGGGACTTCTCTCCCTGGGGAGGAAACGGAGTCCTACCTCCCTTATTATCAGTGCTTAGCGTCAGCCACCATTCTTCGTGGTCCTCCGACTGGCCTCTTGCAGGACAAGACATATTGTCTGCTGGGTCACGGAATGCGGATATGAACCCAAACGCAGACAGTAATAAATAAAACACGGATTTATTAAACAGACAGAAAACAAAGACCCACGAGGGGGCAAACGAACGTTGACAAGACTAGACTAATAAACTTGACAATAACATGAGACTTGAACTAACAGGCAGGATACAAACTCTGATCACAGAAATACACAGCTCACAGAACAGGATGACAAGATACAAAACAAACAAGCACCGAGTAACAAACACAAGGACCTTAAATAAGGGACATCAACAGGGCACAGGTGACACCGATGAACAATCAAGACTAACGAGGAGAACAAGGGGGTGTGGTAAACAACACAAGACAACGCAAACACATAGCCCAAAACACAGGCCATGTGTTTGCACACACAACATAACTCGTGACAGTGTGCCTTTCCAAATCATGTCCAATCAACTCAATTTACCACAGGTGGACTCCAATCAAGACTGTGAATACTTAAATACATGTGATTTTTTCATTTTTTATTTTTAATAAATTTGCAAAGATTTTAAACAAACTTCTATCATGTTGCCATTATGGGGTATTGTTTGTAGAATGTTGAGGAAAAAAATTAATTCAATCCATTTTGGAATAAGGCTGTAACATAACAAAATGTGGAAAAACTGAAGCACTGTATACTATATATATAATCAGAAAATCTTTTGCCAAATTGTGCAGCACTATGAACAAGCAGTGATTTTTCCATAATTGCAAATTTACACCTGGAAATAAAGGTTTGTGCTCACCTCGTTGAACAGAAGCTCTCGCCGCTGCTGTTTCCTCAGGTCCATCTTCTTCACGGCTACCTGCTTCCCACTGTGCTTCTCGGTGGCGATGCACACGATCCCCGTGGATCCCTCTCCGATCTTCAGGAAGTTGTCGAGATACTCGCGCGGGTCTCCGGGGTTCACCACCAGCTGGAGCGCGGCCCGGAACTGCTCGTGGGACACCCTGGAGGGGGGCGTCTCAGAGCTGGAGCCCCAGCTGGGTGGAGGATAGGCTCCGGGAGGGGTGTAGGGCGAGGAGGGCTGGGAGAGCGAGAGCGCCCCCTGGGGGGTATAGGGAGGACTGGGCTGGGAGAGCGAAAGCGCCCCCTGGGGGGTGTAGGGAGGACTGGGCTGGGACGGCGGGTGCTGGTACGGAGACGGCTTGTAGTGGAAGGGCGGCGGGTATTGGAACCCGACCGGGTATGAGGGCTTGCCGTGGCTCTGAGGTAGTTTGAGGGGAACGCGTGGATACGACTCGCCCAATGGCAGCTGCGGACTCCCATCCCGAGAGACTCGCTCGTAGTCGCCCTGTTCAATTCAAACGACACACGTTAGCAGTGAATAATACAAACTCATAGATAGAAAAGCGATACTTGAGGTCAGGAATCGGATACTTTATTAAAGTATCGATTCCTTAATTTAAATTTTGATTCCTCTTATCGATTCCTTTGTGAGCATTTCAATATGACTTTAAGCGTAAGACGACTCTATATTAGGCAGCCTAATAGTCCAACTGTCTCTATAATAACACTAATCAAACAACAAAAGAGTAAGAGATAATTTACTAATTCTTGACTGAATAACTTTTGTAACTATATTTGTAATGTATTTTATTTATAAAGTCCAGTGTTATTTTACATTTGATTATAGTTTCTGTACCAGAATACCTGAAAATCTTAAAACAATCATATCTTTGTTCAGTTGGTTCTATTTGTTGCGATTGCTGATTTTTTATTTGTTCTTTTTTAATTAGTGAGTGTTTACTTGTCTTTAATAATGCTTGAAGTTTATATAGTTAGGCTAGTTGTTTCTCTATGGTATTTTTAAACCACAGGAAAAAGTTTCTTGTGTAAGTGTTCTTTAGCTTGAATTTTATTTTGAATGTTTAACAATAAGACTACATGTGAATGATATCTGTTTTTTTTTTGGGGGGGGGGGGGGGGTACCTTATTGGAATGGAAATTAGGAATCGGAATCGATAAGCAGAATCAAAATCGGAATCGTCAAAATTCAAACGATAACCAACCCTACTCATAGAGCAGGAGAACGAGCTCATGATTCCTTATTACAGGCTGGAACAGCTCATTCATCACAGAGATGCTGTCTACTGAGGGAACACCCCTCAAACTGGAGCTCAATGTCACAGCGGGACGACACCTTAAATCACACCTAACCTGGATTCAGAAATCATGGAATCATGTACAAACTCGTCGAATGTGAACATTCAAAAAACACCTTTATTCAATGGTAAAAAAACTTTCATATCTTTGTGGAATCCATGATAAACTACCATTTATATAATTTGGGGTAAGTAATAGTTTAAAATTTGTAATCATCAAGGACGCATTAAATTGATTTTAAAGACATTTAAAATGTTACAAAAGATTCTATTTCAGATAAATGATGTTCTTTTGAATTTTCTATTCATCAAAGACAAATTGTTTTTAACATTGATAATAATCATAAATGTTTATTGATCATCAAATCCTCATATTATACTGATTTCTGAAGGATCATGTGACACTGAAGACTGGAGTAATGATGCTGAAAATTCAGCTTTGATCACAGGAATAAATTACACTACTATATATTCACATAGAAAACAGCTGATATATTTTACTGTTTTTACTGTATTTTTGATCAAATAAATGCAGCTTTGGTGAGCAGAAGAGACTAAAAAAAACATTAAACAATCATAATTTTTCCATACTTTTGAAATGTATTTACTACACATATATGGAATGGAGTAAGAGATCTTTTCAGAATGAATAATTTTTTTTTTAAACTGCAGCTGCATATGCTTCTAATAAAGCAGCGCACTAGAGAGATTCTCATGCGTCACACAGTACGTTCCTGATCTGCAGGGTCACGGTGGGCGGCAGATTGAATTATTCCCACCACGCCCAGAACACAAAAAGATGACACGACACGGATCGTCTTCTAACCGGCTCATTATGAGGAAGCTGGCGGCGTGTAATTACGCCGGTGGACTAGTTTAATCAATCATCCCGGCGAGGGTGTTTATGGGCCGGAGAAGTCCCGAGACCCCCTTTCCCAACCGGCACCACTGGCTGATCCATGTTCGTTAAATGCACATTAATCTGAATTTGGCAGCGTAATCAAGAACCCAACTGGAGTGTGAAATTGAATTCTGTGGTGGAACAGCGCGCCACGGCTTTTATGCAAGGCCTGCAGAAAAGGAAGGTGCCACAACATCAGTTCATCACAATGAGTGTGTGCGTGCCCGCGTTCCCAAGTCCCCGAGCTGTCGGCCTTTAACGGCCCGCCGTTCCCAACAGCGCCAGCAAAGCGCTCGGCTCGCTGAAAGTGACCGAGTCGAGGTGAATGAGAAAGAAAGAGGTTCATTATGACGTCGGTCAGCCGAGACTGATGGGAGTCGCAGCCTAAATGTGTTGAGTGCTCCGAAACACATCGTACAACAAATCACACACTCAATACAGTCAACGTACAGTAGAAACGACCCTGAATCGCTCTCTAATGCAACCCGGTGTAAATGAACAATATCTGATCCCAAAAATATAAAGAGAAATAAACTATAAAGTATAAAGAAAATGAAGCCTTATTGAGGAACTTTTGTTGACAATAAGGCACATTTACACACACAATTCTCATTGGTGAAATAAAAGAAAATGACAATAATTTATGAACATTATGAAATTAGATTTTTAAAAACATACTGGATGAACTGATTTTAATTTATGCTTTTTTATGCGTGTCAATTTATTTGACAGTGTTTTTTACAGAACTGCTTTATAGATGAAATGAACTAAATTAATAATTGATGATCTTTACGATGGAATTGAACCAACACTGAACTGACTTCGGCTGAACAAACGTATAATTATCCTGTTATCTCTGTAAAGCTGCTCTGAAACACTCTGTATTGTATAAAGAGCTGTATAAATAAAGATGACTTGACTTAACTAAGATAGGATATGGACATCTGTGATTCATCATGATGGTGACTGTAAGACTAAATAAAAAACAATATGCATTTTTGAATAAATCTTGCAAATTCTGCTGTTTCTGTTGCGATACATTGAGGAATAATCGAGGAAGCGGCCTAGTGCACTTCTTTAGCAGTATTTGTGAATTTGTGAATACATGTGTTTAAATGAAGGTCTGGGATGAGCCGCTGTTATCTGGGAGATTGCTACTGTTCCATTAATTGATTCCTGTGCCGCTCTCATGAGTAATTCCGTGTCTCCGCCGGCCGCGCTCTTTTCACGGGAGAGTAGATTAAGAACTGACACGAGATCCATCACTGCGGAGCATCGGAGCGCCACACCCGAGCAGTGATGCGACCTGGGAGATAATACGCCCTTACACAGCCAGCGGGTGAGGAGCGTCTGCAGAACCGCCACTGCAATCTTTAATTCTACACAGAACTGGGAAGCTTCCATTGGGAACAATGCAGCATTTATACAGGAAATGCATGAACTGAGCATTGATACAATGTAAAAGCATCTGCAGAATAAATGCATGTAAATATAGTGCTACTTAATGATTAGGCATTTTTACTGCCACAAAATGTTGCATTATTTTCCTGTTATCTCTGTAAAGCTGCTTTGAAACACTCTGTGTTGTAAAAAGGGCTGTGTAAATAAAGGTGACTTCACTTGACAAAACAATTGATTTCTTTGGAGCCTTTTAATCCTAAATCAGCCCAGAAACGATCTCTGAGGAGACAAGCCACATTTGACTAAAGGTTTTGATTTCAAATGTCATGTAAAATTCAGTAATAGTATTGATCTGACTACACTGACACTATGAGATGAGAAAAAACTTGAACTGGATAATGACTCTTATATCTTATCGATATTGTCTTCTGTAGAGCAGAATCTGAATGTGTCTCATATTTTGGGAAATCTTTTATCTTTCTGTGAAGCTGTTTTGAAACAATCGGTACTGTATAAAGTGCTAAAAGTCAATCTTCTTCATTTATACAGCGTTTAACAATATAGTTTCACAGCAGCTTTACAGTGATAACAGGAGATTGTTTAGGCTTTACAGCAGCTCTAGAATAAAGTTATCGTCCAGATAAAGCTAGTTTTGATTGATTCACTTCCGTTGTAAAGATCATTAGTTATTAACGTAGCGGCCGCTAACACACACCGTTCTCACAGAACACAGAAACTTTCGTGTGTTCTGGACGTTCATTCACACACAACAGTGTTTGGAGCTCGAGAACACAAACTTTGAAACAGGTTTTGACAAACAAGGTGCAAGTTTTGAATTTACAGAAAAATACTATTGGTAAGTCTGGGTTTCTTTCGCAGCGAGAACACAAACTTGCACACAGACTTATATGCATATGCAGGAATAATGCATTTGTGCCATTTTGATATGAAGAGAAAAATGTGAAAACGCCATCATTAGATCATCAAGACGCTGAGTTTCTCTTTACCTTGCTTATGATGATCGCAGACGTGTTTTCTGACAGTCTTGGGTACGTGTACGAGCTGTACGACCCCTGCGGCGCCGCTTTAAATGCGCTGATCCCGTACGGCACGCTTGGCTCCTGCAGACCAGAACCCGACCGGGAACGCTGCCGGATCGCCGGCTGAGGGCTCGTCTGACTGATGTACGAGGACTTGGGCCTCTTGTCGTAGTCCTCTCTCAGTCCCGCTCCGTATCCCCAGTCTCCGTCGGGGTAGGCCATCTGCTCGCTGTGGATGGAGACCCGAGACGGCGTTCCCAGCGGCTGTTCCCGGTAATCCTGACTGGATCCCCCAGAGAGGCCCGGTAGTATTCCCTCCGGCCGCCCATGGCCATCTCGTCGTTGGAGAGACGCATCTTGCTCTCCAGGTAGGCGTGATAGTCTGGAGGCATCTTGGCATAGTCGGAAGATTTCTGGGGCATAGCGTCGGGGTAGAAGGGACTCCGGATGGGATGGCCGTTCTGTTTGAGGGAGAAGCGGTAGTGCCGTCCGACCGGCCACTCCCCATCGTGGACCCGGTACGGGTCAAGCGAGAAGTCCTTACTGCTGTCCAGATCGCACGAGAAACGGCCATAATAGTGTCCGAAGCCATTTTCCTCTGGACCACCGGTGTTGGACGTAGACGTGGACGCAGACGCCGGTTTGCTTCCGCCGGCCTGATGGGCTCCAGGCGGACTCTCTTTCCTCAGGGAGTTGGAGCGGGTCACAGAGATGCTGTCAAACTCCTCCAACAGGCCGTTGATGGAGGCGTCTTTGGGCGGCCGGCTCCCGCGGACAATGGTCTGGAAAGAGAAGGCAGGAGAGTCAGTGAGAGACTTGACGGTCCAGGCCAGAGCATTTCACCACATTGTGCTATATTTTGACAGAGTCAAACAGCAGTGGGAGTGCGATCAGAAGACGTTTGGCAGCAGTTCTCTCACGAGCACAGCCTGAATAAATCACAGCATTGCTCATCTCATCCCACTGCCGCTTAAGCGTGTTACACAGCTGTGTTGTGACTCACTGCAGAATAAAACTCTGAAACAGACCCAAAATATATGAGTGGCATAAGCTGAAAGGCCTAACGGAAGGTTTTTCCCAACTTCCCCTCTTGAAAGTCATCCAAAACCTCATTACAATTACACGAGCAGATTAAGAAAAACAGACATTAGATAAGTCTTTTCATAGTTTCTATACAGTACAGACTGAACTAACACAGGTGAAACCAATCCCACAGACGCAGATCTCACTGAGCAACATACTAACACCTGAGCAACATACTAAAGATACTCTGAGACCTCATAGCAACAGTGACAAATGTTACAAATGTGTTAAATTGATAATTTAAATAATTAAATATTAAAAGAGGACTGTAATTTGAGTCAGACTATGTTTCTAGAGATGACTGTAGAGCAGTGGTTCCCTAACCTTTACCCTGAGGGGTTTAACATCTTTCTGCGTACCCCTCGCTTCCAATTACACTGCAGTCATACCTTTTTCATTAAGGGAAAATATTTGCCCCCTAAATTAATTTTTTTCAGTGCATTTTTTTTTTACCTTTATGAAGCGAGTCATCTGAATCATGAATGATTGACTCACGATTTGTTCAAAGCTGCAGAATTGTTTACGAAACAACGATGTGTGCTGTAGTTCTGCTGTGTCCTTCATTGGAACTATTATTTCGTTGCAAAATAGAGTAAATACTGACAGTACTATGTTTAACATGCATGTTTCATTTGTTAAACTGTTGCATAATAATAAATGTCACGTTTGCAATTGTTTGGATATTTGAGAACAATTGCATTCTTGCTCGTTTATAAACATTAAATACAAGAACTCACACAGGGTTTGTTTTTAGTATTGAATAAAGTTTGAGTCTTAAATCAATCTCAATGTGTCACTATGTGTCTATATTTGTTCTTCATGCATTGTCGAGAATGACCGTAATGTAGTGGGATTTGCTAAGGCAGCAATACTCTGCAAGCAATCTGTCATATGCTCAATGCTTGTGTGGATTCAGTCAGTTTTCACCGCAAAAGATGAGGTAATTTGATTGCGTCATGTATTTACGGATTTTTCCCATTAGAAATACATGCTTGGTTTAGATATAATTTTAAGGTAGGGTAGAATTAAATGAATGGCTAGCCTCAGCATTTTGTATGCGTACCCGCTTCTGTCACCTCACGTACCCCAGTTTGGGAGCCACTGCTGTAGAGTATGTGGTGTGTGACGCTCCAGTAATGAGTGGCCAGCCGCAGTGATCTTGACCTGCATCTGCAGTAGAAAAACTCTGCGACCTCGTTTAGTTTTAGTTCTCTTTAAGTAACATCAGATGACCTGAAGGAAGGGTAGTACAGAGGTCTGGCCTGATCAAGAACACATACAGGATCTTATGTGTGCTGTAGAGTATATTTCTGTAACTACACTCAACTTTTCAGATTAAGGCCTATTTTAAAGCTCAATATAACCACATCCTCAATGTTTAATGTGAAGCACAAAAATCAACAGATCATTTTCACATTCTCACTTCAACTTGAAATCGAATCAGATAAAAGGTTAAATAATATAAAGTAGAAGTGCATAAATAGAAACACGTTCAGATCTATGATCTCTACAGACATGAAGTTTTTGACTTAACAGATCTGAAGTGCTGGAACAGGTGGTCAGGTTAAGAGAAACAGAGGAGCTAATAAACGTCACACTCCTTCATCACAGCAATAGGAAATAAATCTCCCGGACAGGCCGGTCTCCTCCTCACAGGAGCATTACACTGAGTGTCATCCATCTCTTTAATACAAGTGTCTCTGAGCTCATTCACTGAGCAGAGTCCATCTGAAGAGAATGAACACAGGCTTTCACACCTCTGATCTGCTCTGTCACTTCAACACGCCCGCGGACACTCACTCACGCTCACGTCGATAGTCCAATAAAGCTCGGCTTAGACTCAGAGCCATCAGAGGCTCTTTAGAATAAGACAGAACCCCCCTACATATGATACCAACTGTACAGAAATGTGCTAAGTAGATTAAAAAAAGTTAGTCAAGACAAACTTAATGTTGGCTTGAGAAAGCAAGAAAGTTTGAATTAGTTTTGTCATGCAGATAGATAGATGTTGTTCTGGGTGTCTTATCGATCGCAAGTTCCCTATGGAGTACCACAAGGCTCAGTACTAGGACCGTTGCTGTTCACTCTGTACATGCTACCCTTAGGAGATATCATCAAGAAGCATGGCATTAGTTTTCATATTTGTTCGCGCCTTGAGATAACTTACCAATTCACAAAATTACCTGAGTGCATAGCTGATATAAAATTTGGATGACTAGTAATTTCCTACTACATAATTCTAAAAAAAACAGAGTATCTAATTATTGGACTAAAAACCTCTGCATGTATAAACCTAGAATACTGTTTAACACTTGATGGATATTCTATCAAGTCTTCGTTATTGGTTAGGAACCTGGGTGTGATACCAATCTTTCATTTGAAAGCCACGTTTCTATCATCTGTAAAACCACATTCTTCCGTCTTAAAAATATATCAAAACTTTGACATATGCTCTTGCACCCTGCATTTTCTAGGGTGTTCTGAGTCATTGCTAGCGTGTTGCTATTGAACTCTCTGTGGTTGCTAGGGTGTTGCTATGCAGTTGATAGCGTTTTCTGGGTCATTGCTAATGGATTTCTGTGGTTGCTAGGGTATTTTTCTGGGGTTGCTACAATGTTCTACTAGGAGGTTTCTATGTGGTTGCTAATGTATTTTTTTATGGTTGTCCAGGGTGTTGATATGCAGTTGCTAGGGTGTTCTGTGTCATTGCTAGTAAGTTTCTATATGGTTGCTATGGTGTTGCTATGCAGTTGTTAGGGTGGTATGGGTCATTGTTAAGAGGTTTCTATGTGGTTGCTATGGTGTTTCTGTGGTTGCTAGAGTGTTGATATGCAGTTGCTATGGTGTTTTGGGTCAGTGCTAGGAGATTTTTATGTGGTTGCTAAGGTATTCTCTGTGGTTGCAACCACTCATCGCACCCTGTCACCATGACAATGAGTTGTGCACAGACAAACATCTCTCACAAACACCTTCTGGACAGGTAAAAATTACATTTGTGATCTTTCAGTTTTGTTTATTACTGAAGATCAACACTATAATATGTGTGACAGACTCAAAAGGATCTTTAAAGAAAAAAAATTCAGCAATTCAAGTGGAATGTGAGATAGAAAAATCATATTAAATATGAAATATCAAAATATACAATTATAAAATATACATTCAAAATAAAATGAATTAAAAATGGCTTTACACAATATTTGTATGTTTATGTTTATAAGAGTACTGTGACTCTATTCCCTATGGCAGGGGTAGGCAAGTTCGGTCCTAGAAAGCCACTGTTCTGCAGAGTTAAAGGAGTTGTTCAATTTTAAAAAAACTTTTGCTGATAATTTACTCACCCCCATGTCATCCAAGATGTCCACGTCTTTCTTTCTTCAGTCGAAAAGAAATGAAGGTTTTTGATGAAAACATTCCAGGATTTTCTCCATATAATGGACTTCATTGGGAGCCAAACGGTTCAAGGTCCAAAAGACAGTTTCAGTGCAGCTTCAAAGGGCTTTAAACGATATCAGACGATGAATAAGGGTCTTATCTAGCCAAACCATCACTCATTTCAAAAATAAATAACAAAGTTTAAGTTTTTTAAGCACAAATGCTCGCCTTGCTCTGTTCTGTGATGAGCGTTCGTGACTGTCCTGTTCGAACTCGTTCATCAAAATTGACGAATCTTTTTTCGAGTCATGACTCGAAGGGTCCTAGATAAGACCCTTATTCATCGTCTGGAGTCGCTTAAAGCCCTTTGAAGCTGCACTGAAACTGTCTTTTGGACCTTGAACCGTTTGGCTCCCAATGAAGTCCATTATATGGAGAAAATCCTGGAATGTTTTCATCAAAAACCTTAATTTCTTTTCGACTGAAGAAAGAAATACGTGGACATCTTGGATGACATGGGGGTGAGTAAATTATCAGCAAAAGTTTTTTAAAAGTGAACTACTCCTTTAAGCTCCAACCCTAATAAAACACACCTGGACAAGCTACTAAATGCCTTCAGGATTACTAAAGCTGCAGGGTTTTTCAGGGTTGGAGCCAAACTCTGCAGGACAGCAGCTCTCCGGGACTGAACTTGCCCACCACTGCTTACCCCGCGGGCAGTGCTCAGGGCCTGGTTTTCTTATGATACCTTCAAGGGGATATGGCCACGGATAAGGAATATCCTGCCAGTCACTATACCCCTGATGAGTAGAGGTTTCAGGACAACCACTCTCAAACGAGAGGAGGCCTAGCAACACTAATAAATATCATCAAGGGGGCTCACAGAGAGCCAATGACCTGATAGTATCCGAGGGGAGCTCTACAGACGGAGGCCACAGCAAGACGATTCCCTAAAGTAGAGGAGGCCAAACTACGCACTACGCCATGTACTGCTTACCAAGGAGGCTCACAAAAGAGCCTGACAACTCAATACTGCTATCCAGGCGTAGCTCTGGAGGACGAGATCTCAGCATGACAACTCTCTACATCAAGAGGAAACCTAACAACACTTCCCTAAGTGTGGTTCCACCAAGCAGGCTCACAGAGAGCCATACAACCCGGAGTGACCACCCAGACGAGCTCTCACAGAGGCCTTAGGAAGATGACTCTCTAAAGCGAGAGGAGACCTAGTAATGCCCACTTTGAGGACAGTTAACCAGGGAAGCTCAAAAAGAGCTTACAACCCAGTCCACTGCCCCCACAGAGCTCTCAGAGTGAAGGCTTCAGCATAACGACTCTCTACAGCAAGAGGAAGCCTAACTTAGCTCTATGCTAAAAGAGAGTCACACAACTTGGAAGTTATCTTATGAAGAGCTCTGGGGAGCAGAGGTTTCAGCAAGACGCCTCTCTAGAGCGAGAGTAAGCCTAGCAATGCCCAGCTTAAAGACAGTTTCAACAAGAAGGCTTACAGAGAGCCATACCTCTCAATGAATGAGCTCATTACAGGGAGCAGAGGACCTTGCCTAAAACCGGGAAGGTTCTACTCCATGCTTATCCTAGATGACCAATGGGAGCTACCAGCTAAGACTAACAACAGCCATTGTAAAACATGTAAAATGATCTGAGACTCTGGCAAAAAACCAAGCTCTCTCATAGGGATTCAGGAATCCCACTATTAAGGATTCCACTTCCACTCAACCATGAACACATTGCCATTAAAGGGAGCCAGCCGAGTACTAGCTGTGACCACTCAGAAACAAACGTCTTCGTAGGACCAAAACTCCAGACACTACGGAACGTGCCTTTCCACAAATGAAGGGTTCCCAAACTGGGGTGAAAAACCTACTTCCAGTCAGGTTCTTGAGATCGAAAGAGCTCATCCCAGGGACTGGAGGACCCTGCTTCAAGACCCGACTCAGGAGGAGGGTTCTGCTCTTCAGTCGAACCCGAGGAAAAACGGCTCTCTAGACTCCAGCACTCACTACAACTAGACTCTGTGACTACTCAACCAATCACCAGAGCACGGTCACAATCACATCACTGGGAGTGTCTTCGCCTCCCTCGAGAGCCGAAAGCGTTCGTGCAAATGCAAACTACTATCCCTCCGGTGAGAACAAAGAAGTAAAAGCTGCTTACCTGTCTCTTTCAGTCAGTCTCGCGAATACATCACAAAGAGCGCCTCACCCTGGAGAACTGAACACGTGTGCTCCTTACCCAAACACATAACGTACAAGTGTCATCTCTGAGTGATCGTCTTCACGCGTACATAAACAAACGGATCCTGAAGACAAAAGAAATTGTTGATGTGTATTACAGGCACCCTTTAATGCCTTGTCCAAATCCTCCATCGCTCGTCTCCAATAAGTGCAAAAAGGCAAACGTAAATTCGATCACGTTACTCCAATTTTAAAATCTCTGCATTGGCTATCTGTGCAGTTTAAAATTCTTCTTTATGTTTTTAAATCCTTATATTTGTCTGAGCTACTCTATCTATACAATCCCACACGATACCTGAGGTCGGGTGATAAGAGTCTCTGTCCCCAGATTGGTATTAAAGCATTTTAATAGAGATAGAGCCTTTGCTATTGCCGGCCTAGGCTGTGGAAGTATATCAGATTGTCACAGTCTTTAATTGTTTTTAAATCATCTCTTAAAACCTATTTTTTTTCCTTGGCATTCAATTCACTGTAAGCTTCTGTCATGAATTTGTGGTTTACCCTGTGTTTCTTAGTTTTTTGATTTGTTCATCACTTTGGTCAGCTGTGTTTGCTGTTTTTAAATTATCTACATAAATAAAACAAACTTGAAACTTATACTCCAGTCGCACCAGTAGGCTGTCGCCGGCCACCGTTTTTGTGGCGTTTACACACATGCTTCAGACACCGGTCACGTTCCCCAAACCATTCTAGAACACGAGTTCCCATTCAAAAGGGAACAGAGATATAAAGAAAGACATGCAGAAATCACTCAAAGTGAAAAAAAAACATCATGACCGACACAAAAATACAGAAACAAACAGATACACAAATAAAATGCTTTAAAAAAAAAGGACAGAAATCTATATTTTTAATTACAGAAACCGCACACTAGAGTCTGATGTTGAGCGTGTGCTTCTGGAGGTGATGGAGGTTAATGATGTGTCGTATCTCCGTCAGACTCAGTCAAACGCACTGCTGGGACTCGTGCGAATGAGACGCCTGCGTTCTTCTGTTAGCATTAGCGCTGTGTGATGACAGCAGCTATATTTCAGTAGCTCTGTCGCGCGGCGATAAGCTGTAACAGATCCAGCGACGGCACGAGCGTCTCGAGGTAAAGGTGCGGCGTGAGTGAAGCGGCTCATACACTGATAAGCTGAGAGTTAACCTTGAGCTTAATGAAGAGAGAGAGAGAGAGAGTGTATGTGTGTGTGTGTGTGTGTGTGTGTGTGTGTGTGTGTGTGTGTGTGTGTGTGTGTGTGTGTGTGTGTGTGGACGTAATTAATGACACTGCTGCTACAGTGCTGGTTCCTGGGGAAAGGACAGTCGGCCAATGACGACACAGAAACTCCGACCCGCGTCCAATCACACGCATGCATTATATCTGCATTGACGTCACGACACCACACGCACACACACAGTGTTTCATGAGCACACACTGCAAAACAAACTACAGTAGGAACATGTTCATAATAGAATATTAATATACTATAGTTACATTTTACAATGATATAAACAATCACGCAGTTGAGATTTGATATACTATATATATCGCTTTATGTGAGTGTCTGTATGGACACTGTAAAAAATCTTAAACTAAACTGTGTTTATCCAATTAATCTGTCCAATGTATTTGAATTGACAAATTTAAAATAGCCGTCTCAATATTTGGGAGCAAGTAAAACTCCAAAAAGCCTAAGCAAAAAACTATTTTTTAAATATACACTACCGTTCAAAAGTTTGGGGTCAGTACGATTTATTTTTTATTTTTAAGAAAGTAATACTTTTCTTCTGAAAGTATGCATTAAATCGATCAAAAGTGACAGTAAAGACATTTATAATAATGCAAAATATTTATTTTTTAATTAAATACTTTTCTCTTGAACTTTCAAAGAATCCTGAAAAAAATGAATCACGGTTTGCACAAAAATATGAAGCAGCAAAACTGTTTTCAACACTGATAATAATCATAAATGTTTCTTGAGCATCAGATCATCATATTATAGTGATTTCTGAAGGATCATGTGACACTGAAGACTGGAGTAATGATGATAAATTCAGCTTTGATCACAGGAATAAATTACACTTTACTATATATTCACATAGAAAACAGCTGATTTACATTACAATAATATTTCACAATATTACTGGATTTGTTTTGTATTTTTAATCAAATAAATGCAGCCTTGGTGAGCAGAAGAGACCTCTTTTAAAAACATTAAAAATCTTACCGACCCCAAACTTTTGAACGGTAGTGTATATATATATACAGTTTTTTTACAGTGTATGTGGACAAAGTTGGAAATGCTTATATTTCCAACTTTATAAATGAGCCAATAAGGTAATGGAGTTATCTTATGATTTAAGATGCAAAAATGATCTCATATTCAATAAGACAATTCAAGTCATTTACTGTAACATACTGCCAATCAAACTGCAAAGAGCTGAACAGAAATGTGCTTTTAGGGTTTTTAGTCTTTATTTCTTAGGATGATCCATCTATTTTTGGACAGAATATCTCCGACTGCAGCTGTGAGAATAATAACTGTTCAACAAGAATGACAGAAATTCAGTGTGCATTCAGTGCAGACGATGATCAGAGCTCCTCTGCTGCCCTCTGCTGCTCAACACACTCTACACACACACTCTACACACACACTACACATACTCTATACACACACTACACACAGCCTAAAGTAATCCAGTGAAACACACACTAATATCTCGAGGGTTCTGAACATAAATCTACTGATGATCTTCACTTTAAAACACGAATAAAGGTTTACACACACAGACACACACACATCAACACTGCACCGAAATAATATTTTTCCTATTCAAGGATCAATTTCTCTTCTAAAGCTACGGATGTTTCTTTTAAAAACGAAATATATTTACACACAAACGCAGACTGACTTGTTCTCAAGCGTAAGATAAATGATGTAAAGCATGTTTAAACGCTCGATGAGCATCAGATAGAGACACCAGGACAGAGCCTCTACTGGAGGAGCAGGGTATTACACTCAGACACACAGGACAGAGCCCTCTACTGGAGGAGCAGGGGTATTACACTCAGACACACAGGACAGAGCCCTCTACTGGAGGAGCAGGGGTATTACACTCAGACACACAGGACAGAGCCCTCTACTGGAGGAGCAGGGGTATTACACTCAGACACACAGGACAGAGCCCTCTACTGGAGGAGCAGGGGTATTACACTCAGACACACAGGACAGAGCCCTCTACTGGAGGAGCAGGGGTATTACACTCAGACACACAGGACAGAGCCCTCTACTGGAGGAGCAGGGGTATTACACTCAGACACACAGGACAGAGCCCTCTACTGGAGGAGCAGGGGTATTACACTCAGACACACAGGACAGAGCCCTCTACTGGAGGAGCAGGGGTATTACACTCAGACACACAGGACAGAGCCCTCTACTGGAGGAGCAGGGGTATTACACTCAGACACACAGGACAGAGCCCTCTACTGGAGGTGCAGGGGTATTACACTCAGACACACAGGACAGAGCCCTCTACTGGAGGTGCAGGGGTATTACACTCAGACACACAGGACAGAGCCCTCTACTGGAGGAGAAGGGGTATTACACTCAGACACACAGGACAGAGCCCTCTACTGGAGGAGCAGGGGTATTACACTCAGACACACAGGACAGAGCCCTCTACTGGAGGTGCAGGGGTATTACACTCAGACACACAGGACAGAGCCCTCTACTGGAGGAGAAGGGGTATTACACTCAGACACACAGGACAGAGCCCTCTACTGGAGGAGCAGGGGTATTACACTCAGACACACTGCTCGCTTGTGTTTCTAATGACTAACTAGAAAAAGAAGCAGCCTTAAATCAAATGTGTAAACACGCTTTTTGATTGCAAAAATTGTATTTAACAATTAAAACAAAATAAAAAAAAATGTAAACGGAATACAGACAAATTGAGTTTTAAAAATTTAAATTGAAAAAAAACAACAACTAAAATTTGGGGGGGGGGGATGGAATTTGGGAAAAATATAAATGGAGTTAGGGTTATGTTCGGTTATGTCAGGTTTTTTTTTTTATATTTTTTTTATTAAACTGAAATTGTGTGTCTTTACACTGAATATTAAGCAGACACAGAGCAGATGTATGAAGAAGATGCCTGAAACATTCATCCAGCTTGATCAAAAAAACAGTTTGATAATATTCCAAAAGATGACGTCCTCACGTAAGATTTACTTTCAATATGAACTGTTCAGTTTCTCCTCATCATGTGAATAACCACTGTCCAATCTCACAGCAGATATCTGTGTTTATAGAAATTATAGTTTCTTTTATAGAAATACTTCCGTAGCTACAACACAAGCATTCTGATGAGAAAAAGACTTGAGCTGGAATTACTCGATGTGTTTATATATCTGACTAAACGTGTCTCACACAGCTGATGAAGGAACTGAGTGAAATAAAGCACGATTTATTTACCTGTGTGTGTGTGTGTGTGTGTGTGTGTGGTGTGTGTGTGTGTGTGTGTGTGTGTGTGTGTGTGTGTGTGTGTGTGTGTGTGTGTGTGTGTGTGTGTGTTCTATGATAAAGTCTGTATGTTGCCCTGGTGGCCTGTATACAGTATGCAGCAGAATTCTCAAATGTGATTTATCATTTACACTAGATAGTGTTACATTAAGCACCAACACTTCAAACGAATTATATTTGAAACTAGACTACTTAGTAATTCTGAGAATATTACTATAAATTACAGCAACACCTCCCCCTTTGCCTTTCATAAGAGGTTCATGTTTATAACCGTAATCTTGCGGGGTGGACTCATTTAAAGTAATGTAATTGTTTGGTTTTAGCCAGGTTTCTGTCAAACACAGCACATCTAGGTTATAGTCTGTAATCATATGATTAACAATAAGTGCTTTTGATATAAGGGGTCGAATATTCAGCAACCCAAGCTTTATCATTTTTACCCTTAGATGGGTTCGGGAGTTTTTTGTATTTCCTAATTCGGGGAACAGACACGGTCTCTATATGATGATATCTAGGTGAAAGAGTCTCTATGTGTTGATATCTAGGTGAAAGAGTTATATATGATGATATCTAGGTGAAAGAGTCTCTACGTGATGATATCTAGGTGAAAGAGTCTCTACGTCAGGGGTTTTCAAATAGGGTGAATGTGAGCCTCCCCTTACACTAGGTTAGGACAGCCGAGCCCCCCCCCCCCCCCCATTCTTGTTGATAGGGAACCACATGTACATTTTCTCGTATTTGAGGCGTGGTTTACGAATGCCGGCGCCGTTTATTGGGTGCTAAGAATGTCTATCAAATTCTTATTGCCAACATATGTCGCCATCGTCTTGCTGCTCCCTCCCCGTTCTGTGATCCCGTTCTGTGATTGGTTCCCTAAATGAGGCGAAAATCTGGACCATGGTATCATACTGCCTTTCAGCGTGAATAAAATCGCGCTGCGGAAAGGCAACATGGGGAAACCCAGACTAGGGTTTGCCTGTCTTCGCTATACGTGAAACGATAAGATGCTTCTGTCGCCTTGATGTTAATAGTGCGGCCAAACGACTGTATTATGCTTTTTTGTGACTGCAAATCATCACGCTTCCTCGCAAAAAACTCAACTGGCTTGTTCACTAAATTTATGTGCTTAGTTTCAATGTGACGCCGAAGTTTGCATGGTCTCATGCTATAATTTGCTAGCACCTCCTTGCAGAACACACACTGCGGAAGAGATGCAGCCTCGGACCCCGACCAGGTGAAACATAACTAAGTACTCAGAATCATATTTCCTAAGTTTTTTGATGGGTCAAGTTCACTGATATTAATATAGGTACTGATGTCTCCATGAAAATGATTTCCCAAAAATGTTTAAACATTTATTAGACTTCAAAAAATATAATACCTTTTAATTTAAGTTAACTTAAAACAATCCTCACTTAAACCCATAATAACTGTCATATTTACCTGTAGGCTACCTTTCCTGTCTAACAGTTATGAAACATACAGAGATTGAATAAGGTTAAAACAGTCCGCACTGCATAAAATAAATGAAATATAGATTAATAATAATTAAAGCTACAAGTGTTCCTTAGTCAAGAGCAGTGAGTAATTTCCTCTGTTCCCTTTGTTCTTTGGTTAACTTTGCGGACAGAGAGAATGAGTGCGCTGTCACTATAAGATCTGACGCATCTCATTCTCTCACTACTCTTTACTTCTATTTAAGATTTTATTTAACTCCTTTAAGACTGTTCTTGTGAGGAAAATCGACAAAACGGACATTTTGGCATAAATATGTGGGTTATTGTTCGTTCAAGCGTGAAAGAGAACTCGATACTAGCGCGTGTCTTTCATGCGTGTGTGTGTGTGTGTGTGTGTGTGTCAGGAGGACATTCACTGAAAGCCCGTTCTCTTTTGTCTTGTCGCGAATGAATGGTTTAAAAGCATTTGCGTGAATAAGAGCGTGATCATATACAAAAATATATCGCATGCGTTGCCGGAATACTTTAAACCCTGCGATATTAATGTAGCTGCATACAGAGTTATTTTTTCGTCGCGTGACGCACCTCCCCTGTGGCTCTTTGGCGCCCCCCAGGGGAGGCGCGCCTCACCTATTGAAAACCGCTGCTCTACATGATGATATCTAGGTGAAAGAGTCTCTATGTGATGATATCTAGGTGAAAGAGTCTCTATATGATGATATCTAGGTGAAAGAGTCTCTACATGATGATATCTAGGTGAAAGAGTCTCTATGTGATGATATCTAGGTGAAAGAGTCTCTACATGATGATATCTAGGTGAAAGAGTCTCTATGTGATGATATCTAGGTGAAAGAGTCTCTACATGATGATATCTAGGTGAAAGAGTCTCTATGTGATGATATCTAGGTGAAAGAGTCTCTATGTGATGATATCTAGGTGAAAGAGTCTCTACGTGATGATATCTAGGTGAAAGAGTCTCTACATGATGATATCTAGGTGAAAGAGTCTATATGTGATGATATCTAGGTGAAAGAGTCTCTACATGATGATATCTAGGTGAAAGAGTCTCTATATGATGATATCTAGGTGAAAGAGTCTCTACATGATGATATCTAGGTGAAAGAGTCTCTATGTGATGATATCTAGGTGAAAGAGTCTCTATGTGATGGGATTTATCTGACCTTGGTGACGCGAGGCCGCTAGCAGACGGTCGGTTTAGCCAGTCTGTCTGCTTCCTGACCTGAGCCCCAGATTGTCATGTTTGATCTCTAAGACTATGAGCCAAATTACTAGAAATAAGAGCAGCACCATCCCAGGAGGGTGAATACCACCTCTTTTCAACAGGTCAGGTTTGCCCCAAAAACTTTTCCAATTGTCTATGAATTCTATATTATTTTGCGGACACCACTTAGACAGCCACCCATTGAGTGAACACAATCTACTAACTATCTCATCACTCCTGCGAACAGGAGCAAATTACAGTGCCTGACATTGTGTACCTGTGTGTGTACCTGTGTGTGTATGTGTACCTGTGTGTGCACCTGTGTGTGTAACTGTGTGTGCACCTGTATTTGTACCTGTGTGTGTACCTGTGTGTGCACCTGTATGTGTACCTGTGTGTGTACCTGTGTGTGTAACTGTGTGTGCACCTGTATTTGTACCTGTGTGTGTTTGCGGGCCCAGAAAGCCACACCTGTGTGTGTACCTGTGTGTGTTTGCGAGCCCAGAAAACCACACCTGTGTGTGTACCTGTGTGTGTTTGCGGGTCCAGAAATCCACACCTGTGTGTGTTTGCGGGTCCATCTGGATCCGCTGGGAAGCGTTGTTCTCGACCCGAGAGCGTCTTCATCTGCGGTTCTGATGTTCATCTGTGTGTTCCTCACTCTCGGCCCGATCCGAACGCTCACGTTCTGCTTGCTGAGCAACAGAGGCCCGACATCAGGTTTCCCAGCCATCGTCTCCGGCCTCGTCTAACCCACACAACACTGCACTCGTCTAACCCACACAACACTGCACTCGTCTAACCCACACAACACTGCACTCATGTACCGTTCCTCACACCCGTACTATTCCTGAGGAGCGCCTGAACCGAGAAGAGGAAACGGTTTATCCATTAGTTTGATGCAACCGGCTTCAGTAATGCTCTAGGCTTTGAGCGTGCTAGTAACTCGACCATATGGAAATATTATACAACATGATATTTAAATCATGCATCGTTTTTAACACGCCATGTTCCAACAGCAACGCAACTCCACGACATGGAAAGTCCATTACAGAACAAAACACAGATGGGATCCACAACTTTAACAGTGTGAGACTGAGTAAACTCGAGTCCATCGAAGCGCATGCAGTTCTGCAGGACACACAGCTGTTGAACACACCGAAACACTCCCTCCTCGTCCTCTCGGTTACACACACTAACACACACACACACACACACACACACACACACACACACACACACACACACACACACACACACACACCATTCATCTGTCACAGCCAAGCTTTCTAAAAATACAGCGGCCTAAACCCCAGTGACTCACGCAGTGACCCTTATGGGTAAACCAGTCGACCTGACACGGCTGAGATGATCAACCACACACACACACACACACACACACACACACACACACACACACACACACACACACACACCACACACACACACACACACACACACACACACACACACACACACACACACACACACACACACACACACACACACACACACATCTCCAGTTAATTACATTAAGAATTACAAACATTTTTTGTATTGCAAGCTTTCTGAAATGTTTTGTTTAAATATGCAAAAAATGCATTATCTAATTAAATATGCACATACTACATTTATATTAATTTCACATAAATCTGAGCATTAGATAAAGCCAGGTTATTTTTTGTTTTTGATTTTGTTGACTCAATAGAGTTGAAGGTTTTTATAGAGGGGATTTTGGATTTCTCTTTTTATCACTCCATAAATCTGAAAATACTGTCAAGAGACAGAAAAATACATATTCGCCATGTTTTTAGGAATAAAATGTTAAATAAATATAAGGTGAATGATATATAAACAAACCCCTTAGTAAAAACCTTCGAAATATAGATAGGAATACACCTGTAAATGTTGGTGTGTATAAGTGCTGCTGAAGTGGAGATAAAACCCTTTAAAGATATGTAGTGCAATGGAAATCTACAGATGCAAATAGATAAACACAGGTGAATAGGATAAAAAATGTAACTAATAAATATCTTTCTACTATCTCAGTTAATTCAATGCATTTAGAATTGCAAAGTGTTTTGTATTACAAGTTTTCTGAAATGTTATGTTTAAATACCCAAATGAGGCATTATCTAATTAAATATGCACCAAGTTCCAGAACATAAATCTGAGCATTAGATAAAGCCAGGTTAAAAATTATTGTTTGATTTTACTGACATATTCGAGTTAAAGGTTTTTATAGAGGGGACTTTGGATTTCTCTTTTTATCACTCCATAAATCAGAAAATACTGTCAAACTGACTGTAAAAATACATATTCGCCATGTTTTTAGGAATAAAATGTTAAATAAATATGAGGTGAATGATATATAAACAAACCCCTCAGTAAAAACCTTAAGAATATAGATAGGAATAAACCTGTAAATGTTGGTGTGTATAAGTGCTGCTGAAGTGGAGATAAAGACCTTTAAAGAAAGGGAACGAAAACTGTGTCGATGACACTTTGGGGGAACGCCCCTGAGCGTAGCGGCACTGAAGGATGAATGAAACTAAACCAATCCTGATTGGTGTTGCGTCATGACGTAACGTGTGACAGCATAAGCGGAAGCTACAAAGGAACGCCGGCACACAACAGTGTTAGCTTCTGTGATGAAGCGAGTGCTCCCAGGCAGGGGAAGGCGTGGCGAAGGGACGCAGTTCTTGTTCCCTTTCTCAGGGAACAAGGGTTACAGTCGTAACCCGAGACGTTCCCTTTAGAAGGAACTCGAACTGCGTCGAATGACACTTTGGGGGAACAAGTACCCACTATGCCACAACGCGCCCTGCCTGTCCCAGTGTGAAGCTGCTCACAGGCACACTTAGGACGAGAGCACAAGAGTGCTAGGCGTAGAAGGAATGTCCAGACTGTAAAACCTAATAAAGGTATGGGGGGTGGCCCATCCTGCTGCATCACAGACCTCCTGGATTGGGGCCCCCGAGAGGAGGGCTCTAGAGGACGCCATGCCTCTGGTTGAATGAGCCCTCACTGCCAAAGGTGAAGGCAAATTGCACACCTGGTAGGCCAAATAGCCTGGACAATCCAGTTGCTAATGGTCTGTTTGAAAATGGTCTGCGGGAAGTCCCTTCTTGGGGGACCCAAAACACACCAGCAACTGGTCTGACTTCCGCCATGAAGAGGACCTCTGAATATAAATCTGACAGGGCAGAGCAGATGAAGTCTCTCCTCATCCGCCGTCACGTGAGGTGGAGGATGAAAAGCCTGCAGAACTGTAGGCCGTGCCGAATTGGATGGCACCTTAGGCAAATAGCCTGGCCTGGGATGTAGGATGGCTTTACTATCGCCTGGAGCAAACTCCAGGCACCCGTTAGATATGGAGAGCGCCTGGAGATATCCTACCCTCCTCAGAGAAGTAATGGCCAACAGAAAAAAACACCTTCAGGCAAAGGTTTTTGGCCTCAGCCGACTCCAGTGGTTCGAAGGGGGCCTCGGCCAGCCCTTCGAGAACCACTGCCAGGTCCCATGTGGGAACCCTGGTACGAGCCACAGGTCTCATCCTCCAAGCCCCACGGAGGAAACGTACGACCAACTGCTGTCTCCCAAGAGGTCAATCACCCAGAGGAGCGTGGAAAGCCGCAATGGCAGCCACGTGCACCTTGAGTGTGGACGAGGTAAGACCAGCTGAAAAGCAATCTTGGAGGAACTCCAGAACTGGGCAGTTACCTGGATCCACCTCACGCTCTCTACACCAATTGGTAAAGACATTTCACTTTAAGCCGTACAATCTCCTCGTGGAGGGAGCTCTAGAGCTGAGTATGGTCTCCACTACTCCAGCTGATAGGCCGGCCTCTAGGTACTGTGCCCCTGCTGACTGTGCCCCCTGTCAGCAGGTCCCTCCTGAGGGGAATCACCCACGGAGGGCCGTCTAGGAGTGATATAATGTCTGAGAACCATACTCGGGCCAGCCACAACGGGGCTACCAGCATTAGACTGATCCCGTCGGCCGTCGCGACGGACCCTCTCTAGAACTCCCGGGAGCAGAGCGATTGGGGGAAATGCATACAGACGCAGCCTCGGCCACGTCTGCACCATGGCATGCAACCCCAGCGGGGCTGGATGAGTGAGGGAAAATCACAGGGAAAACCCACTTCCACTGGGCCGAACCTCTGAGATATTGACTCCACCACCTCGGGGTGGAGTCTCCATTCCCCGGGCCTCAGCCCCTGTATCGACGGGATGTCTGCTCCCTGATTTTGACTTCCTGGGATATATGTTGCTCTTAGAGACAACAGTTTCCCCTGGGACCACAGGAGGATCTGATCCGCCAGTCTGCATAGAGGGCGAGACCTCAGACCTCCCTGATGGTATATTAAGGCCAATACCGACATATTGTCTGACCTCACAAGGACATGATGACCTTTGAAGTCCGGCAGGAAGCTCCTCAGAGCTCGGAACACCGCCAACATCTCCAGGCAGTTTATGTGCCAGGAGGAATGATGGTCCTGCCATAGGCCTGTCATAAAGCGGCCATCCATGACCGCGCCCCAGCCCGTGAGGAAGGCGTCTGTCAAACTGGTTTTCCGGCGACATGACGCTCCCAACACTGGACCTTGGGACAGAAACCAAGCTTTTTTCCACATAGATAGGGAACAAAGGCATCTGCGCGTAACCCTGGTCATGCGGAATGGGTTCCCCCTCGGGGAGAACCCCTTGGTTTTCAACCACCACTGAAGGGCCCTGATGTGCAGCAGGCCGAATGGAATAATGTTGGACGCTGCTGCCATGAGCCCTAACACTCTCTGAAAATATTTCACAGTAATGGCTTGGCCTAACTTTATCCTGGACACTGTGGCCAGAATGGACTCGATTCGTGCAGGAGACAATCGTGCCCGCATCGTGACCGAGTCCCACATCACTCCCAGGAACGTGGTTCTCTGGGCTGGTGTCAACACGCTCTTTTGCGTGCTGAGTCTCAACCCCTGGCTTTGGATGTGGGCGAGGACGACATCTCGATGGCGAACCGCCAGCTCTTGTGACTGGCCCAGAATCAGCCAGTCGTCGATATAATTGAGCACCCTGATGCCCTGGAGCCTCAGCGGTGATAGAGCTGCATCCATACATTTGGTAAATGTGCGAGGGGAGAGCTAGGCCGAACGGAACAACCCGATATTGGTACGCTTCGCCCCCAAAAGCGAACCTCAGGAACTTCCTGTGAGATGGAAGGATGGATATGTGGAAGTATGCGTCCTTTAGATCTATCATGACAAACCAATCCTCGGATTGAATCTGACTCACGATGATGGGAATAGTGAGCATCTTGAACCTGAATCTCCTCAGAGAACGATTCAAGTGTCCGAGATCTATAATTGGACGCAACCCCCATTCCTTTTTGGGAACTATAAAGTAGCGGCTGTAAAACCCGGACTCCCTGTCTGGTGGAGGAATACGTTTTATAGCCTCCTTTCCCAGCAGGGAGTTTACTTCCTGTTCCAATACCCGACCCTGCACTGGGTCGACTACAGTCCAGACCACCCTGTTGAACCTTGGTGGGCGGAAACCGAACTGCAGCCTGTACCCCTTTTGAATAGTGAGCAGGGCCCAGGGCAAAATATTTGTAAGATCTTCCCATGCCTCGAAATAGTTTACCAAGGGAACCAGGCTCTCGAGCCTGGCTTTGGGTACCAATCGGGATTCGTTCTCGACCCCCTGAAGCGGATCTCCGGCAGGGTTCGACCGACAATGATTCTCGATGGGCGGACGTGATTGCTGCCTGGCCGCAAGCCTGTGGGGCAGACAGTGCAGCACGCGTTCGCTGGAAACCGATGCGTCCCGAAGCGCACTTGGCGGCGGGAGTCGACATTGATTTCCTGTGGGCTCTGCGGAGGAGGCGACCTCGATCGCTCCACAACGGGAGGCTGGCTAGGATCTCTTTGACGAAGCCTTCTTTGTTGAGGCTTCACCCGCAAGCTCCCTGAGGAGGGGCTCTAGAAGCGACGCTCTCCTTCTATTTCTTTTCTTTTCTTAGTGCCTGTTTGTAGGTGCCAGCATTTTAATTCCTCAGAATTAAATGCAGCCATAAACACAGGATAACTGAAACACGGTCTGAATGGTAGGCTGAATTAAAATATCTAACTTTCTAAAGTCAGATAATATTCCTTCATTTTAATTTCTTAAAATTAAATGCAGCACAATTATCAGACAATTCTGTTTTAATATGTGTTATATGGTCTCGTAATCAACACGCTGCCTCGGCAAACGCGAGATTCGAGCTGTTACAATATATTTGACTTTCATCCCTCGAGAAGAAAGTTAACAGGTGCGAGGCTGAAACCGACAACGCACGGATGTACGCATCGAGATATTTCTCAATGAACACAGCCAGCACCCTCAGGAGCTGACTGTGAATGCCTCGCACCCAAACAGTATTATTTCACAAATCGTGTGTATCTTTATTGCAGTAGACTCGTAATCTATGCGCTGCCCTGGCAAACGCGAGATTCGAGTCATTCACATTCACAATATGTGCCTTTCATCTCTCGAGAAGAAAGTCAATGGGCGCGAGGCTGAGACACCCGAAAAAAAACGCATGTTAACTGTGTGTCGAGATATTTCTCAGTGAACACAGCCAGCACCCTCAGGAGCTGACCGTGCATGCCTCGCACCCACACAGTATCTTTATTACAGTACACTAGTAATCTCTGTGAGAGATGCCAGCCACAGAATCTTTATTGCAGAGTAGATCAATCTACACGCTGCCACGGCAAACGCGAGATACCAGCCACAGAATCTTTATTGCAGAGTAGATCAATCTACACGCTGCCTCGGCAAACGCTAGATCCCAGCCACAGAATCTTTATTGCAGAGTAGATCAATCTACACGCTGCCTCGGCAAACGCTAGATCCCAGCCACAGAATCTTTATTGCAGAGTAGATCAATCTACACGCTGCCTCGGCAAACGCTAGATCCCAGCCACAGAATCTTTATTGCAGAGTAGATCAATCTACACGCTGCCTCGGCAAACGCTAGATCCCAGCCACAGAATCTTTATTGCAGAGTAGATCAATCTACACGCTGCCTCGGCAAACGCGAGATACCAGCCACAGAATCTTTATTGCAGAGTAGATCAATCTACACGCTGCCTCGGCAAACGCGAGATACCAGCTACAGAATCTTTATTGCAGAGTAGATCAATCTACACGCTGCCTCGGCAAAATCTAGATCCCAGCCACAGAATCTTTATTGCAGAGTAGATCAATCTACACGCTGCCTCGGCAAACGCTAGATCCCAGCCACAGAATCTTTATTGCAGAGTAGATCAATCTACACGCTGCCTCGGCAAACGCTAGATCCCAGCCACAGAATCTTTATTGCAGAGTAGATCAATCTACACGCTGCCTCGGCAAACGCGAGATACCAGCCACAGAATCTTTATTGCAGAGTAGATCAATCTACACGCTGCCACGGCAAACGCGAGATCCCAGCCACAGAATCTTTATTGCAGAGTAGATCAATCTACACGCTGCCTCGGCAAACGCGAGATACCAGCCACAGAATCTTTATTGCAGAGTAGATCAATCTACACGCTGCCTCGGCAAACGTGAGATCCCAACCACAGAATCTTTATTGCAGAGTAGATCAATCTACACGCTGCCTCGGCAAACGTGAGATCCCAACCACAGAATCTTTATTGCAGAGTAGATCAATCTACACGCTGCCTCGGCAAACGCGAGATCCCAGCCACAGAATCTTTATTGCAGAGTATATCAATCTACACGCTGCCTCGGCAAACGCGAGATCCCAACCACAGAATCTTTATTGCAGAGTAGATCAATCTACACGCTGCCTCGGCAAACGCGAGATACCAGCCACAGAATCTTTATTGCAGAGTAGATCAATCTACATGCTGCCTCGGCAAATGCGAGATACCAGCCACTAGATTCTATATTGCAGAGTAGATCAATCTACACGCTGCCTCGGCAAACGCTAGATCCCAGCCACAGAATCTTTATTGCAGAGTAGATCAATCTACACGCTGCCTCGGCAAACGCTAGATCCCAGCCACAGAATCTTTATTGCAGAGTAGATCAATCTACACGCTGCCTCGGCAAACGCGAGATCCCAGCCACAGAATCTTTATTGCAGAGTAGATCAATCTACACGCTGCCTCGGCAAACGCGAGATCCCAGCCACAGAATCTTTATTGCAGAGTAGATCAATCTACACGCTGCCTCGGCAAACGCGAGATACCAGCCACTAGATTCTATATTGCAGAGAAGATCAATCTACACGCTGCCTCGGCAAACGCGAGATCCGAGCCACTAGATTCTATATTGCAAAGCAGACCTTCATTTGTGACAATTCTTAAGGGACAAACAACACCAAATAGGACAGACTGAAGAGCAAAAAGCTAACTCTGTTGTGTGCCAGCGTTCCTTTGTAGCTTCCGCTTATGCCGTCACACGTTACGTCATGACGCAACACGAATCAGGATTGGTTTAGTTTCATTCATGTTTCAGAGCCGCTACGCTGAGGGGCGTTCCCCCAAAGTGTCATTCGACGTGGTTCAAGTTCTTTCGAAAGGGAACTACAGATGCAAATAGATAAAGTGTGATAAAATAAACAATTTAAAGTGTTTAAATGTTTCTGGATGTTTTCTTTGCACTAGTCAGCAAAAACATATTATTAAAAAAGCCAAATATCCCAAAATATAAAAATGTAATGCCTGTAGTGTCTTGTCTTAAAACACTAAACGTTTAATTTGAAATTTATTTCTTAGTGTCTTACGCTCAGAATATTTGGAAAAATCCATTATTTGGATGAATATTCCATTTATTTTTGCCTGAAATAAATAATAAAGCCTTTTTGAGGAGTTAGTGCATGAATGAGCTCAGATCTTCATCATCTGGTTTGTTATATCGACACATGCACGATAAAAACCTCAGCACAAGATGTTATGATTCATGCCAACAGATGGACTCTGATATTTCATGAAATGACATGTCTCAGATCTAAAGATCCAGTTCATCATATCAAGCCATTTGACATAACGCAGCATTCATAAAAGGTTTATGAATGGGATCAGCTCACGTGCTCCGCGCTCGTCTTCCCATCCTGCAATCAAACTCCAAACATGCATTTCTGATTCAACAGCGTCAGTTCGGCATTAGTTTGGTCTGTTGGCTCATGCATCTTGGCCCTAAACACAATGATGTAAAAACTACATCATACACTCATGACCAAAAATGCATGTGTCCAATCAGAGAAGGAAATTAAGACCAAAACAGGGGGAAGGAGTGAAAACAAACGAGAGAGGACTAAGAAGCAAGGAAAGAGGGCATACTTTTCGCAACGGCGACTCAGCCAACCGGACTTTCTTGGGAGATATCTGTGAAGAGAGCAAGAGAATTAATATCTGTGTATCCCTCTTCAGAGATATCTCCTACAGTACAGAGAATTAATATCTGTGTATCCCTCTTCAGAGATATCTCCTACAGTACAGAATATCTCCTGAAGGTGCCAGTGCCGAGTCCAACACACACACACACCACACACAGCTCAAGCGCAACTCATGCGCAACTTTTCAGAAATTGATGGTCAATTATATACATTTCAGGATTTTAATTAATTGGACATGCTTTTTTAATTAAAAAAAATGAATGTTACAATTAAAACGGAATACTGAACATGTTAAATGGAAAAACTAGAAATTGGGAAAAAATAAAATGTAATTTGGGAAGAAATAAAGGAAGTTAGGGCTATGTTGGATTAGTTTTTTAAAAGTATTTTTTTATTAAAACTTTGTTTTAATTTTATTAAAAATGATTGTTAAATTGTATATATATATATTATTTGATTTAAATAACCATGCATGTTGAGCACAACTATTTAACAATTAAAACAGAACACAGAAAAATTAAAACAGGAAAAAAAATGGAATAAAAAAATTACAACTGAAAAAAAAAAACAGAATACAGAAAAATTAAAACTGAAAAAATAGAAATTTGGGGGAAAATAAAATATGATTTAGGGAAAAGTAAATTGAGTTAGGGTAATGTTAGGTTAGTTTTTTAAGTCTGGGTTAGGGTTAGAAGTTAAGTTAGAACTTTTAATAAATTACTGTTAAATTGTATATGTTTAATGATTTAACTTAAATAAACACACTTTTTGATTACAAAAATAAAATTTAACAATTAAAATAGAATCCAAAAAACTTAAATGGAGGAAAATGGAATATAGAAAAATGAAAGTTAAAATAAAAAAAAGCGATTCCAGAAATAACTATTAAAACTATGAACAGAATCCAGAAAAATTTTAAACTGTGAAAAAAATGAATACAGAAAAACTAAAACTGAAAAAAATAAAATAAAAAGAACTACAGAAAAGTTTAAACTGGAGAGAAATAAAATGGAATCTAGAAAATTCTGAAACCGGAAAAACTGGAATTTGGGAAAAAGTATACTTTATTCATATTTTCAGCGTCATTATTTACTCTCCGTGTCGCTCCAGAACCACATGCTAAACTGGATGGAAAATCTGAAGAATCGGTTCATAGTCATCGTGACTGTCGAATTCTAAACAGGACAAAAACACCACAAACACATCATTAAAGTATAGAAATAACACATAAGCACATATGAACCAGCTCCATAATACTTTTATGCTGCATTATGGTTTATTTTGTCCTTTTCAGAGTTTTCCAGTCATTGACTCTCTGACCCGGTCCTGCAGGAGCTCTCCTTCCTAGGAAACGCATGAACTGATAAAAAGTACACCTTGCAATGTAAGTGGCTCTGGATGATGTAAATGTTGGGCTTATATGGCTATCCGCATGACGTGATGCAAACTATTACACTTGCAGTGACACTGGACACACACAGGAGACGAGGAACACACAGGACAGGAGAGAGGCAACACTGGCACTTTATCCCCAAACACACACACACACACACAGACACACACACACACACACACACACACACACACAGACACACACACACAGGTTTAGCGAGAGTAGGCAGCTCTGGTGCTCCGGCTGGGTAACTGCTGAGGGATAAACACACACCCTCACCCCACACACACACATATAGTGTTCAGGAGGATCCTCAGGACAGGGTCTTCATCCTAACATTTACAAGGCATCTAGATAGTTTTTTGATTTCCTAACTGATTTTCACTGCAAAAAAATGTAATATTCTAAATATTTCAATTTATTACTTAGATATATTATTACTATTTTGTCTACTCATTATTCTACTGCACTGTTAGTTGTAATATTTATTTCTTTATATATTTATAATTACATTGTTTAAATCTTTTTTGAAATCTACTATTTATTTTAATGAGTTTTTAAGATTTATTTTAATCACTGTTTTTTATTTTAAATAAAATTTTATTTTTTATTTGTTTGAATTTAATGTTTATTTATTTATTTTAATCATATTTTCATTTTCATTTTTTAATCACATTTTTGTTTTTATATATTTAAATCTATGTTTATTTTTTTTATTTTAATCACATTTTTATTTATTTGTTCATTTATTTTAATAACATTGTATTTATGTATTTATTTATTTTAATAAATTTAAAACAAAATAATTGCATTTTTGTTTTAATTTATTTCATAGCATTTTTATTTATTTAAATCTAACGTTTATTCGTTTGTTTTAATCACATTTTTATTTATTTGTTTATTTATTTTAATCGCATTCTATTTATTTATTTATTTCCATCCATCCATCTTCTTCCGCTTATCCCGGGCCGGGTCGCGGGGGCAACAGTGTAAGCAGAGATGCCCAGACTTTCCTCTCCCTAGACACTTCCTCCAGCTCTTCCGGGGGGACATCGAGGAGTTCCCAGGCCAGCCGGGAAACAAATCCCTCCAGCGTGTTCTAGGTCTTCCCCGGGGTCTCCTCCCGGTGGGATGCGCCCGTAAGCTCATGACAATAGGTGAGAGTAGGAACGTAGATTGACTGCTAAATCGAGACTTGAACCATGTCCTCTGATTTGGAGGTGCTGATTCTCATCCCTGCCGCTTCACACTCGGCTGCAAACCGTCCCAGTGCATGCTGAAGGTCCTGTTCTGATGGGGCCAGCACAACAACATCATCCGCAAAGAGCAGAGACAAAATCGTGTGGTCCCCAAACCTGGCACCCTCCGGCCCCTGGCTGCGCCTAGAAATTCTGTCCATAAAAATTACAAACAGAACCGACGACAAAGGTTGTACAGGGACCGGACAGCCCTTAACAGAGGGCCCCGGACCCCATACTCATAAAGCACCCTCCACAGGACGCCGCGAGGGACACAGTCGAATGCCTTCTCCAATTCCACAAAGCATATGTGGATTGGTTAGGCAAACCCTCCAGCAGCCTGGAGAGGGTATAGAGCTGGTCCAGTGTTCCATGGCCAGGACAAAAAACACACGGTTCCTCCTGAATCAGAGGTTCTACTATCGGCCGTATTCTCCTCTCCAGTACCCTGGCATAGACTTTCCCGGGGAGGCTGAGAAGTGTGATCCCCCTGTAGTTGGAACACACCCTCCGGTCCCCCTTCTTAAAAAGAGGGACCACCGCCCCGGTCTGCCAGCCCAGAGGTACTGTCCCCGACCGCCACACGATACTGCAGAGGCGTGTCAACCAAGACAGCCCCACAACATCCAGAGACTTGAGGTATTCCGGGCGGATCTCATCCACCCCCGGTGCCTTGCCACCGAGGAGTTTCTTGACTACCTCAGTGACTTCAGCTTGGGTGATGGGCGAGTCCACAGCCTCTGCTTCCTCAATGGAAGACGTGTCGGTGGGATTGAGGAGATCCACCGTCCGACGACATCCCCAGTTGAGGTCAACAGCCTCAGCTGCTCACTGTAAACAGCATTGGTAGGGCACTGCTTCCCTCACCTGAGGTGTCGGAAGGTTTGCCAGAATCTCTTCAAGGCCAGCCGGTAGTCCTTCTCCATGGCCTCACCGAATTCCTCCCAGGCCCGATTTTTTGCCTTCACAATTACCCGGGCTGCAGTCCGCTTGGCCTGCCGGTACCCGTCAGCTGCCTCAGGAGTCCCACAAGCCAGCCAGGCCCGATAGGACTCCATTTTCAGCTTAAAGGCATCCCTTACTTCCGGTGTCCACCACCGGGTTCGGGGATTGCCGCCTCGACAGGCACCGGAGACCTTACGGCCACAGCTCTGAGTGGCCACGTCGACAATGGTCGGTGGAGAACATGGTCCACTCAGACTCAATATCTCCAGCCTCCCTCGGGATCCGGTCGAAGCTCCACCGGAGGTGGGAGTTGAAGGTCTCTCTGACATGAGACTCGGCCAAACGTTCCCAGCAGATCCTCACAGTACGTTTGGGTTTGCCGAGTCTGTCCAGCTTCCTCCCCCACCATCGGATCCAACTCACCACCAGGTGGTGATCAGTTGACAGTTCCACCCCTCTTTTCACTCGAGTGTCTGAGACATATGGCCGGAGGTCGGATGAAATGACCACAAAGTCTATCATCGAGCTCTGGCCTAGGGTGTCCTGATGCCACGTGTTCTGATGGACACCCTTATGCTTGAAAATGGTATCCGTTATGGACAAGCTGTAACTACCACAGAAGTCCAATAACAGAACACAGCTCGGGTTCAGATCAGGGTGGCCGTTCCTCCCAATCACGCCCCCCCCCCCCCCCCAGGTGTCACTGTCACTGCCTACGTGGGCGTTGAAGTCCCTCAGTATAACGACAGAGTCCCCAGTCGGAGCACTTTTCAGCACTCCCCCCAGAGACCCCAAGAAGGCCAGGTACTCTGCACTGCCGTTTGGCCCGTAGGCGCACACGACAGTGAGACACCTATCCCCGACCCGAAGGCGCAGGGACGCGACCCTCTCATTCACCGGGGTAAACTCCATCCTCTCTCAAGCAGTGTGGTTCCAGAGCCCAAGCCGTGCGTGGAGGTGATCCCGACTATCTCTAGTCGGTACCTCTCAACCTCACGCACAATCTCAGGCTCCTTCCCCGCCAGCGAGGTGACGTTCCACATCCCTAGAGTAAGTTTCCGTGTCCAGGGATCAGGTTGTCGAGGCCCCCGCCTTCGACAGCCGCACGATCCACTAAGCACCGGTCCCTTACGGTCACTCCTGCAGGTGGTGAGCCCACGGGAAGGCGGCCCCACGTCGCTCCTTCTGGCTGAGCCCAGGCAGACCCCATGGGGGAGGCCCGGCCACCAGGCGCTAGCATACGAGCCCCAACCCCGGGCCTGGCTCCAGGGTGGGGCCCCGGCTGCGCCATGCCGGGCAACGTCACGGTCCTCGAATTTAAATCAATCATAAAGGGGTTTTTGAATTATTTATTTATTTTAATAAAAATCGTATTTGTTTAAATCGAATTTATTTTAATATATTTTTTTTATATTTTAATCACATTTTATTTATTTATATATTGTAATAAAAAAATATATTTTAATCACATTTCATTTATTTATTTATTTTATTTTTTTTAAATGTATTTTTTTTTTGTATTATTGTGTATTTATTTATTCACATTTTTAGTTTTCTATTTTAACCAAAAACTATCTATTTAATCACATTTATTTAAATCTAATATTTATTCATTTATTGTAGTCACATTTGCATTTATTTATTTTTAATCACATTTGCATGTATTTATGTTTTTTTAAATTTTTTTATTTCTACACTAAGCTTTTCCACGGACCTGTGATCGTTTCCTCCATGGCGTGTGATACTTTATCTATGTTTTTGATCAGAGCTCATTAACTCTAAAACACAGCAGTGAAGCACGAGAGCAGCCGACGGGTGGGAGGGACATAGGAGCAGGAAGTGATGCGTGTGGAACAGGAAGTGATGCGAGCGAGCGTGAGCACCTTCATGGGGGCGAGCTGTATGGGTGTGATGTAGGACGGGTCCACCACGGGTCTGGGCCGGTTGGCTGTGTCCGCTAGCAGACTCTGCCACTGCGACGGGAGGCCCGTGAACTTCTGCTCCTGCGGGTCGAAGCCCGTGTGGACCCGGTGCTCGAAGTTAGACGGCGCAGAGATCTCCAGACGCTTCTTCTTCTTTCCAAACATGCTGGAAAAGCTGGAATAACCTGAGAGAGGGGGGGGGGGAGGGAGAGAGGGAGAGAGAGAGGGGGGGGAGGGGGGAGAAAGAGAGGGGGGGAGAGGGGGAGGGGGAGAGGGAAAGAGGGGGGGGAGAGGGGGAGGGGGAGAGGGAGAGAGAGGGGGGGAGAGGGGGGAGAGGGGAGAGAGGGGGGGGACAGGGAGAGAGAGAGAGGAGGGGGGAGAGCGAGAGGAGAAGGGGGGGGAGAGAGAGAGAGAGAGAGAGAGAGAGAGGAGGGGGAGAGAGAGAGGGAGAGAGAGAGAGGAGGGGGAGAGAAAGAGAGGGGGGAGAGAGAGAGAGGGCGAAGAGAGAGAGAGGGGAGGGGGAGAGGGAGAGAAAGGGGAGAGAGGAGAGAGAGAGAGAAGGGGGGAGAGAGAGAGGAGAGGGGAGAGAGAGAGAGGAGAGAGAGAGAGAGGAGAGAGAGGAGAAGAGAGAGGAGAGGGAGAGAGAGAGAGAGAGAGAGAGAGGAGGGGGGAGAAGAGAGAGGGGGGGGGAGAGAGAGAGAGGAGAGAGGAGAGGGAGGGAGAGAGAGGAGGAGAGAGAGAGAGAGGGAGAGAGAGGAGAGAGAGAGAGAGAGAGAGAGAGAGAGAGAGAGAGAGAGGAGGAGAGGAGAGAGAGAGAGGAGAGAGGAGGAGAGAGAGAGAGAGAGAGAGAGAGAGAGAGAGAGAGAGAGAGAGAGAGAGAGGAGAGAGAGGAGAGGAGGAGAGGAGAGAGAGAGAGAGGGAGAGAGAGAGAGAGAGGAGGGGGGGGAGGAGGGGAGAGAGAGAGGGGGGGTGAGAGAGGGGGGGGGGGAGATGATGTTTACACACTGATTATTGTCTTCTGTAGAGATGCTTTTTAGCTGAATCTGAATGTGTATCATATCTGATGAAGTTTCATCATTGATTCTGATATTTTCCGGTTTATTACTCACACACACACACACACCACACACACACACACACACACACACACACACACCACCACACACATATCTGGTGCGCTTTATGAGGACTCTCCATAGACATAATGGTTTTTATACTGTACAAACTGTATATTCTGTCCCCTTACACTAACCCTACCTATCACAGAAACCTTTCTGCATTTTTACATTTTTAAAAAAAAACTCATTCTGTATGATTTATAAGCGTTTGTGCCCATGGGGACCTCTATTTAGGTCCCCACAGTGACTTGAGTCCCCATGAGTCTGTGTGCATTCGGGTTTAAGTCCCCACCAGGATAGAAAAACATGTCCACACATACACACACACACACACACACACACACACACACACTGACGCAGCAGATTCCTCACATGCCGCTCAGAATAACATCAGTTCTCTCTCTCTCTCTCTCTGTCTGTCTCACACACACACACACACACACACACACACACACACACACACACACACACACACACACACACACACGCTGTTAATCATGTACTCTCAGCATCAGCAAAACTCAATCCTTTATATCTCATGGGTTTCAGAACATGGAGAACAAACACAGCTCAACGCTCTCAGAAGATCAGAAGATCTCGATCTGTAAACTCATCACATGATCAGAGCGGCTGTTCACTATGTTTTCATTTTTCTGGTTTCCATTTGAATGGTTTCATTTATTTTAAATTAATTGAATTCATAAACTATTCACTTTAACCATTTAATATATGTATTATTATTAATAGTATTATTATTTTAGTAGAAACATCTGAGATCCCTCACTGAAAGAGCACATGACCGGTCAGAGTCTGCAGTGATTGGAGGGATTGTGGGCCGGTGGGCGGCAGCAGCTGATCTACATCTACATGAGGAACATGTGATAAAATCACATTTTCCCATCTTAAAAATATCTCTAAATTACGTCATATGCTCTCACTGACGAATGCGGAACAGTTAGTTGATGTGTTCATGAGCTCAAGGCTAGATTACTGTAATGCTCTACTGGGTGGTTGCCCTGCACGCTTATTAAACAAACTACAGCTGGTCTAAAACGCAGCCGCTAGAGTTCTTACCAGAACCAGGAAGTATGACCATATTAGCCCGGTTCTGTCAACACTGCATTGGCTGCCTATTAAACATCGTATAAATTTATAAATATTGCTGATTACTTACAAAGCACTAAATGGTTTAGCTCCAGTACTTGAGCGAGCTCTTAACGCATTATAGTCCTTCACGTCTATTGCGATCTCAAAATTCTGGCCAGTTGATAATACCTAGAATATCAAAATCGACTGCTGGCGGTAGATCCTTTTCCTATTTAGCACCAAAACTTTGGAACAATATATTATACTTCTGTGTCGGACCTACGCCGGAGCCTCTACGCTATACACTACGTGTTGGTTTTCATTTATACTTCTGTGTCGTTGTTGCGCAATTACACATGCAGAGGGAGCATGTGACACCGAGGGAGGGGTTCTAGCAGACCAATCACAGCGCTTGTGTTCGAATTGCCATGTTGTTACATTTTCGGAGAGGTGCAGGGTATGGGCGCTACACACAGCCTACGACGTAGCTACGGCGTGAGTTCGATGCAGAAGTATTAAATTGGGCTTAAGAAGGATGGCGTCTACACTAATATTAGTCTCTCTGTTTATCCCGAGGTTTACCACAAACCGCCGGATCCAGATCTGAGGAAGGACCATCACATGGACACGACGACAACGCATCCTGAAGTGCCAGCCCCATCAACACTGAAGGCCTCATGGACACCTCAACACACTCATCTCCACACCGGGTGATGACTCCGACCCCCAACCAGATGAACTGGATAAATATTGTGAAAGTTCTGGTCCCATCTGACCTCTGACCTATTATGCTTATCAAATATCAAGCAATGTATTCGAATATATTCGAATTTCTACGAGCCCGCCCCACCAAAAAAAAAAAAAAAAAACACCGTAACGGAGATTCAATCACAAATTTATTAACAGTCTGACAGTCATAAACAGGACTCAGGCCTGTCTGAAAAAAATCTTTGACTTCAAGGCCTAATATGTAAGAATTTTGTAATAAAATATTCAAAAATCACTTGCACAGTGTGATATATTTCCTGCAGTTGTGTACTTACAATATCCCAAAAGTCTCCAAAGATTTTTTATTTCAGAGAAATTCCAATTTTAAATAAGTGGCCGGAAACAAATGTCGCCTGTCAATGACGCAATATCCGCGCTATCCTCGGTTTCTGCTCGAACGGCCATATCCATTACGTAACCATGGCGACGGATGTGGACAACTGCGTAGTGCGTAACATTTAGCGGCACGCAGTTCTTTAAAAACCGGATAGTTTATTTATAGTTTGAATACGGATATTTCACGTCATGTTCGAATGCATATTCGAATATCGAATAAAAAGTGACAGCCCTACATCACTGTCGCCTTTCTTCACCATTGGCTTCTGGCTTACTTAGTTGTGGACATTTAATTTTATATTTAACAATATTATTACAACATTATTTTCCTGTTATCTCTATAAAGCTGCTTTGAAACAATCTGTATTATAAAAACAGTATATAAATAAAGGTGACTTGACTTGACAACACTGCACTAAAAACTACACAACAGACAACACAACACACAACAGACCACACAAAACTACACTACACAACGCACAAAACTACACAACACAACACAACACAGCAGGCAACACAAGAATACACAACAGAACACACACAACAGACAACACAACACACAACAGACCACACAAAACTACACTACACAACACACAAAACTACACAACACAACAGACAAAACAACATACAACACAACACAGCAGACAACACAACACAAGACTACACAACAGAACACACACAACAGACAACACAACACTGTAGAACACAACACAACACAACACAGCAGACAACACAACACAACATAAGACTACACAACAGAACACACACAACAGACAACACAACATACAACACTGCAGAACACACAACAGACAACACAACACTGCAGAACACACAACACAACAGACAACACAACACACAACAGACCACACAAAACTACACTACACAACACACAAAACTACACAACACAACACTGCAGGCAACACAAGACTACACAACAGAACACACACAACAGACAACCCACACAACAGAACACAACACAACACAGCAGACAACACAACACACACAAAACAGACCACACAAAACTACACTACACAACACACAAAACTACACAACACAACAGACAAAACAACATACAACACAACACAGCAGACAACACAACACAGCAGACAACACAACAGAGCACACACAACAGACAACACAACACTGTAGAACACACAACACAACAGACAACACAACACACAACAGACCACACAAAACTACACTACACAACACACAAAACTACACAACACAACACAGCAGACAACACAACACAACACAAGACTACACAACAGAACACACACAACAGACAACACAACACTGTAGAACACAACACAACACAGCAGACAACACAACACAACACAACATAAGACTACACAACAGAACACACACACACAGACAACACAACATACAACACTGCAGAACACACAACAGACAACACAACACTGCAGAACACACAACACAACAGACAACACACACAACAGAACACAACACAACACAGCAGACAACACAACACACACAACACACAACAGACCACACAAACCTACACTACACAACACACAAAACTACACAACACAACAGACAAAACAACATACAACACAACACTGCAGAACACAACACAGCAGACAACACAACACAAGACTACACAACATAGCTGCAGAACCCACAACAGACAACCCACACAACACAACACTAGACAACACACAACACTACACACAGACTTGAGCACAGCGATGGATTCCCCATCAGGAAAACACCTGGAGAACCTGAAGACTCAAACATCATTAACATAAAACAGAGCATTCAGAATCTGAAACCTGATTGGATGAAAAGCATTTAAAGCTGCTGTTAAATAATCAATGACAAATGAAAGATAAATTTTATATGATTGTGAACCAAACCATATATTACTATAGCATAGCAACCACATAGCAACGCCCTGACAACCACTCAGAATGGCAGCAACTTTTCAAAAAACTGGCCAACTAAACATTACTAACCCTAGTTTATTAAAAGCAGTTTCTGAGGTGACGCTCCCTGACATGCACTAAAGTTCACTGAGTAAAACTGTGTCACCAACAGGACAAATAAAGACTGTTTATCAAACACTTCTGATGCCCGTCTGCCATTGGTCAGTCTGACAGATTGCCCCGCCCCTAAATAATCACATGACTGGGGACATCATTTTTCAGGATTCTTTGATGAATAAAAAGTTCAAAAGAACAGCATTTTATATAAAACAAACAAAAAAACGTTTGTAACATTATAAATGTCTTTATACTGTTACATTTGATTAATTGAATGCGTACTTGATGAATAAAAGTATTAATTTCTTCCAAAAAATAAAATTCTAACAGGCCCCAAACTTTTGAAACACATTCACACACACACACACACACGGGTTTCTAAAACACCCCATCCAGTGACACCTGCTATTGGTCAGTCGGACAGATAGCCCCGCCCCACACTCACGTGATTGGTCGAGTCCGGAGTTGAACAGTGTGTGACTGACACTAGCTGAAGATCTGAAGAGTGTTTCAGAGGAGCGGTGTGTGTGTGTTCAGCTGATGTGTCGATACGCACGAGCCAGTGTCCGCCGTGACCGTCGGCACCAGTGTGTCCTCACACCATCTGTCACCGCACGCTTCCCGCACAAACACAGATCCTGGACCGGTCCCAGCTTCCGGAACACTGAACACGCCCGACACTATTTTCAGCAAACATTCCCCACCGCGACAGAGATACGGTTGCATTCCTCACACACACACGCCAGTGACCAACACACACTTCAGAGTCACTGACGGACAGACGTCTGAGTCTCCTGCGTTCATACAGCGCTTTAACACTATAGAGTTTGACAGCAGCTTTACAGTGATAACAGGAGATTGTTTAGGCTTTACAGCAGATCTAGAATAAAGTTATTGTCCAGATAAAGTTAGTTTTGATTGATTCACTTCCGTTGTAAAGATCATTAGTTATTAACTTAGCGGCCGCTAACACTATAGTGTTAAAGCGCTGTAGAAACGCAGGAGACTCGACTTGATGTGACAGTAATTCTGCTTCAGATTCCTTCACTTATTTTAACGGATCGTGAACATGAGAAATCGATTTGTCTTGATTTGTTTGACATACGAGAGGTCTTTTGTACTATTTAAACATCCTGCAAGATTCAGAGCTTAAAATATAATTATAAACAAAGCATTTATTTAATCGAGCTCCAAAAACAGCTTGCTTTGATATTGTGGGATCTGTGATGTCATGTTTGCATAAGCCCGCCTCCAGAGCAAGACCTCGACCAATAGGTAAACATCATCGCACCATAGGCCCCGCCCACTGGCATTCAATCGCTTAAAGGGATACTCCACCCAAAAATTAAAATTCTGTCATCATTTACTCACTCTCAAGTTGCCACATAAGAGTGTTTCTTTCTTCTTCTGAACACAAAGCAAGATATTTTAAAGAACGATTGGAACTTTGGCACCATTGACTTCCATAGTAGAAAAAAAAGTTCCAATCGTTCTTCAAAATATCTTGCTTTGTGTTCAGAAGAAGAAAGAAACTCATACAGGTTAGCAACAACTTGAGGGTGAGTAAATTATGACATTTTTGGGTGGAGTATCCCTTTAAAGGTGAATTTGGTTTTTAACTTAATAAAGCTGTCTAGAAATCATTTGGATGGTTAAACAACCTGTTCTGGTGATATTGGTGACTTGGGGGTCTACCGTCCCGGCAAAATGAAAATAGGAAGTCTCGTGAGAAGCGAGACGAGAACGAGAACGGGCGAGAAACACGAACTGCTTTACTGGTTGATAACAGAATACAAAATGTACATGTCAATGTTCTATGATAATGTGTGTGATGTATTACCCACCCGGTAGACAGCTCCGCAAGTAAAGTTGGCCGGCTCCGATAATAACAAATGCACGTGAGCAGCGGTAGAACGGGGGAGCAGGGGCCGTAAGTCCGTTTTTTTTATGATAGTGTTGTGAAAACATGCGACAACAAAAGGGAAAATCAGCGAAGAAGACTAGAATTAGTTGCCGAATTCTGCTTTAATGGCTGACTTCTTTCTACACTGGATGTGAGCGTCGCGTCAAAAGCAAATAGAAACCATTATAATGATACAGTATACAGTGTTCAGTTTCTGAACTAAACTAATAACTTTTTTACAGCACAAATGAACCATCGCTGAACTTATTTAAGGTAACGCTGTTGCATTATTTCCCTGTTATCTCTGTAAAGCTGCTGTGAAACACTAGAAATAAAGGTGATTTGACACCAAGCGGCAACATTCTAATCTGATAAATGAAGCCTACCCGGAAGTGCGAAAAACTGCAGTACATGTAAACTCCGCTAGGGGCCGGTCCCAGAAGAGAGCAAATGTCCATAGACCCCCATGTTAAAATGTCCGTTTTCACAGCATAAATTCATGTTTTTACAGGTTGGTCCCATGGACTTTTATTGTATTTTTCGATAGGTTACGAGTGCCTGACAATTGTGAGGGGGTGAATTTTTTTCTAACTCGTTAGTTTAGATCGTATTTAGATATAAAATATATGACAAATAAGGGCGTGGTTAACTTTGATTGACAGCTTGATTGACAGCTGATAACGTCTGAAGGGTAACAGCTGAAAGTCTATGGGTGACGTCACAGACGCTTTGTCCATATTTTTTACAGTCTATGTTTGACACGCTTGAGTCGTCGGCAACAGGACTAAAGTAAGAATACTCACTTTGATCGTCCAGTTTAAACAGCGGGTTGAGTCTCTGTACAGATTCAGAAGATCTCCGCCTCAGAAACACGGATGGGTTATTTAAAGGCGTCCCGGATCACACCTGAGATTCTGTGTTAGACTGAGGCTCAGAGTAATGCCGAGTTCATAAAGAGACGGTTGTTGGCAGATGAAGAAGCTTATACTATAGTTATCAGTTATGAGCAGTGTTGGGTAAGTTACTCAAAAAAAGTAATCCACTACAAATTACTAATTACTAATTTAAAATTGTTATTTGATTACATTACTGATTACTGCATGTAAAAAGTAATCAGATTACTACTGATGTAAGCGTATATCTATATATACTGTGAATATTTTTGTGCAAAAAACTTTAATAACAGTATTTAAGTGAATCACAAGGAACATAATAAAAACATGAAGAAAGTCCATGTCATGCCAGAACTGCTGAACACCAATCAGAGCTCTTCTTTCCAGAGAGTTTAACTGAAGGATTATTCAGACACAAACATCAAGAACAGGCCAGTTGCATAAACTTAGCCACTATGTTAAGACTGTGTCTTAATAACTAATTTAGCCAACTAGAAATTAGTCAAGAGGTAATCACTCTTACTTTTCTGATTCAAATTAGACTGATCTACCTTTTTATGTAACTGACTTTAAAAAGTTATCACCAGGGGCCGGTTGCATAAACCTCTAAGACTAGTCTTAAAAGTTAGACATCAAATTTGTTTCTTTTAGACTGTTCATAGCTTTTTAAAATCAGTTATTTAAAAACGTAGATTGGCCTAATTTGATTCTGAAAAGTATGACTGATTGCCCCTGACTAACTGCTAGTGGGTCATACTAGAACTTAAGACACTGTCTTAACGTAATGTCTATGTTTATGCAACCGGCCCCAGTCCTGAAGAAAATAATGTGATGACTAACTTTTAAGAATAGTCTAAGCAGTTTATGCAACCGGCCCCTGGCAGAACTGATTCAGTCTAGCCGATCGCATGTATTAATCTCATCTACGATCACGACACACATCCATCACTCCATCACTTCATCACTTCATCACTCCATCACAGCATTACTCCATCACTCCATCACTCCATCACTCCATCACTTAATCACTCCATCACTCCATCACTTAATCACTCCATCACTCCATCACTCCATCACTCCATCACTCCATCACAGCATCACTTCATCACTCCATCACTCCATCACTCCATCACAGCATCACTCCATCACTCCATCACTCCATCACTCCATCACAGCATCACTTCATCACTCCATCACTTCATCACTCCATCACAGCATCACTTCATCACTTCATCACTCCATCACTCATCACTCCATCACTTCATCACAGCATCACTCCATCACTTCATCACTCCAATCACTCCATCACTTCATCACTTCATCACAGCATCACTTCATCACTCCATCACTTCATCACTCCATCACAGCATCACTTCATCACCTCATCACTTCATCACTCAATCACTCCATCACTCCATCACTTCATCACTCCATCACTCCATCACTCCATCACTCCATTACTCCATCACAGCATCACTTAATCACTTAATCACTCCATCACTCCATCACTCCATATTCATCACTCCATCACTCCATCACTCCATCACTTCATCACTCCATCACTCCATCACTTCATCACTCCATCATCCATCACTCCATATTCATCACTCCATCACTCCATCACATCATCACTTCATCACTCCATCACTCCATCACTCCATCACAGCATCACTCCATCACTCCATCACTTCATCACTCCATCACTCCATCACTCCATCACAGCATCACTTAATCACTCCATCACTCCATCCCTCCATCACTCCATCACAGCATCACTTAATCACTCCATCACTCCATCACTCCATCACAGCATCACTTCATCACTCCATCACTTCATCACTCCATCACTTCATCACTCCATCACTTCATCACTCCATCACTCCATCACTTCATCACTCCATCACTCCATTACTCCATCACTTCATCACTCCATCACTCCATCACTTCATCACTCCATCACGCATCACTCCATCACTCTATCACTCCATCACTCCATCCCTCCATCACTCCATCACAGCATCACTCCATCACTTCATCACTCCATCACTCCATCACTTAATCACTCCATCACTCCATCACTTCATCACTCCATCACTCCGTCACGCATCACTTCATCACTCCATCACTTCATCACTCCATCACTTCATCACTCCATCACAGCATCACTTCATCACTCCATCACTTCATCACTCCATCACTCCATCACTCCATCACTTCATCACAGCATCACTTCATCACTCAATCACTCCATCACTTCATCACTCCATCACTCCATCACTCCATCACTTCATCACAGCATCACTTCATCACTCCATCACTTCATCACTCCATCACAGCATCACTTCATCACTCCATCACTTCATCACTCAATCACTCCATCACTCCATCACTTCATCACTCCATCACTCCATCACTCCATTATTCCATCACAGCATCACTTAATCACTTAATCACTCCATCACTTCATCCCTCTATCACTCCATCACTTCATCACTCCATCACAGCATCACTTCATCACTCCATCACTTCATCACTCCATCACTCCATCACTTCATCACTCCATCACTTAATCACTCCATCACTTCATCACTCCATCACTCCATCACAGCATCACTCCATCACTCCATCACAGCATCACTTAATCACTCCATCACTTCATCACTCCATCACTTCATCACTCATCACTCCATCACTCCATCACTTCATCACTCCATCACTCCATCACTTCATCACTCCATCACTCCATCACTTCATCACTCCATCACAGCATCACTTCATCACTTAATCACTCCACTCCTTCATCACTCCATCACTCCATCACTCCATCACTTCATCACTCCATCACTTAATCACTCCATCACTTCATCACTCCATCACTCCATCACTTCATCACTCCATCACTCCATCACTTCATCAGAGCATCACTTCATCACTCCATCACTCCATCACTTCATCACTCCATCACTCCATCCCTCCATCACTCCATCACAGCATCACTTCATCACTTAATCACTTCATCACTCCATCACTTCATCACTTCATCACTTAATCACTCCATCACTTCATCACTCCATCACTCCATCACAGCATCACTCCATCACTCCATCACTCCATCACTTAATCACTCCATCACTCCATCACTCCATCACTTCATCACTCCATCACTCCATCACTTCATCACTCCATCACTCCATCACTTCATCACTCCATCACAGCATCACTTCATCACTTAATCACTCCATAACTTCATCACTCCATCACTCCATCACAGCATCACTTCATCACTTAATCACTCCATAACTTCATCACTTCATCACTCCATCACTCCATCACTTCATCACTCCATCACTCCATCACTCCTTCACTTCATCACTCCATCACTCATCCTCCATCACTCCATCACTTCATCACTCCATCACAGCATCACTTCATCACTTCATCACTTAATCACTCCAACACTCCATCACTCCATCACTTCATAACAGCATCACTTCATCACCTCCATCACTTCATCACTCCATCACTCCATCACTCCATCACTCCATCACTTCATCACTCCATCACTCCATCACAGCATCACTTCATCACTCCATCACTTCATCACTCCATCACAGCATCACTTCATCACTCCATTACTTCATCACTCCATCACTCCATCACTTCATCACTCCATCACAGCATCACTTCATCACTTAATCACTCCAACACTCCATCACTCCATCACTTCATAACAGCATCACTTCATCACTCCATCACTTCATCACTCCATCACTTCATCACTCCATCACTCCATCACTTCATCACTCCATCACAGCATCACTTCATCACTTAATCACTCCAACACTCCATCACTCCATCACTTCATAACAGCATCACTTCATCACCTCCATCACTTCATCACTCCATCACTCCATCCCTCCATCACTCCATCACAGCATCACTCCATCACTCCATCACCTCATCACAGCATCACTTAATCACTCCATCACTCCATCACTTCATCACTCCATCACTCCATCACTTCATCACTCCATCACTTCATCACTCCATCACAGCATCACTTCATCGCTCCATCACTTCATCACTCCATCACAGCATCACTTCATCACTCCATTACTTCATCACTCCATCACTCCATCACTCCATCACACACACACACTCACTAAAAATGATCTACAGCTCCTGCCATCCAATAATCACAGTAATCTTTGTGCTTGATACTTTTGATAAATAAACTCCCAGCTTTCATCAGTTTCATCACTAAGTTGTAAATTCAGTCTATAAATGTGTTTTTGTGCTCTTTAATAACACATTTTGATCTCATTTCAATAAATATACACTATATACAGTATTACATATTCATTATAGTTTTACTTCACGTGTCCTTCAATATTTAATGAATGTTTGAATAAATCCGTCATGTAAAAAGTTTTTATAAAAGCTGGCTGTTAGTTTATATTTCCCCAACAAATTGGAATATAAACATAAAAAGTTATAATTATAAAAACTGCCTTAAGTGCAATGTAAATGTTTGTATCTAACCTGTAATATTACAGTAATGTAGAGTTTATAGCTTCAGTTTTATATACTGTATCTAAATACATCAGTAACTGAGACTTCTCATCAGTGTCAGTTCATAAGCTTTGATTCAATTCTGATATTTATTCAATTTCTCTTCGGTATATTTAAAAAATATCAGAATTTCACAGAATTGCGAGCTTGTGAACTGACACTGATGAGAAGTTCCCTAACGGAGACGTGACGTCAGACACAGATCTCGCTCGAGAGCCAATCCCCTCCCAGTGGTCAAACACAAGCCAATGGGCATCGGCGATGGCGAGTGAGATTTGCATGGCAAGCCCCTCCCCCACACATGGGCATAGAGTGGAAATCATTATTTGATCAGCTGCTGATTTTGTATGTTCGCCCACTTACAAGGAAATGAAGTGTTTTTATGGTGTTTATGTTAATGGATAGAGACAGAATATCAGCCAAAAAATTCAGAAAAAAACACTTTATATAAAGGTTATAAACTGATTTGCATTTCAGTGAGTGAAATTATTAGATCCCAAAGCTCCCAAAGATTGGTCATGTGACAGGAACACAGATTAGCAGAATCACAGATTCTACTTTTTGGAAGTATGATCAACTTTTGATTGCTCTTTTGCTGTTGCTCTTTTACCGGCGGGATAAATGACTCTTGCGCCCGACGCAAGTTTAAAAGGGGTTGGTCTGAAATAGCTTCATTATTCATAGGTGTGGTTTGGGCGTAACGTGAAATAAACCAATCAGAGCGTCATCCAACATACCCTTTAAGAAAAGGTGTGCATGTTGCATGGCGGATTGTTATTATTATGGCGCAATTACCTGGAGCGCTTCAGAATCGGTTCACAGCCGAGGAGATCGATGTTTCTTCCTGGTTCTTGACGGACAAACTAATTTGTCAGATGTCCTTATATACATATGTGTGTTGCCACTATTGGGCAAACAGCTCTGATCCGTCATTACTACAATTAGCCTGAAAAATGTGTAAGCTAGATTTAGGCCTTCATTTTTTACATCTTCATGGACACCACAATGATTTCCCTCGTGTGGTAATATTTTTCCTTGTTATAATGTATGATTTGCAAAAATAAAAACTGCTGCATCTGTGTTGATGAGAGAATCAAAGTGTGTGTGCGTTGTGCACCCGCTACATTATGGCCAAGCATGCGTGCTTAAAATAGCATTATGAACAACGCGCCATTGACTTTAGACCAGGTTTTTTTTGGTCAGTGGTGGAATTGTTTTCTGGAACTGCAAAATAGCGCTAGGGAATGTTTGCGCCGAAACACGCCTCCTTTTTGCGCCGACCCACCCAGGGAGCGCAAGTTCATTTCCTAGTTTACCAACGTGTGTCTGTGGAGGGTAAAGCCGCTTTGCGCGGGTGCAAAATAGGACTGATACATGCGTCAGTGTACAAAGTCAATTGCGCCGGGTGCAAGATAGAGCCCACAGTGTCTTTCTCTGTCTGTGTTCTCTGTCTGTGTCTGTACTTGTGTTCTTGTGAAACGTCATCTTTTGTGGCCCACGTACTGTCCCAATACACAAGTTTGCATTTTGGCAAGAACGGTTAAAAATCCCGGAAGTGTTCTTGACACGTCGATTTTACCCAGGATGCATTGGTTGGTAACTTGTGTGAACTTGACTGCAGAAATATCCCAGCATTCATTTTGGCATTTGAGGAAGAGTGCCGTGATTGTGGCGTTTCTCTGAGGTTTAGAATCCAGTATTCCTGTAATTCTAGTGTCTTTTATGAGTTTAATAAAGAACTCTGTCTCGTCTTCTGTCCAAGCACACACCTCATCTACGCCAGTGACTGTACATGCGCAAAAACTGTGTCCATTGCAGCTTTGTGAAATATTTATTTTTCAAATTGCCTGAAAAACCTCCTCATGCGAGCGTAAAAACTTTTTTTGCGATAAATGGGAGTTTTTGCGAAATTAACGTGTTTCCATTGAGCGTATTTTTAATTCGCACTTTTAATTTGCGCAGTTTGAAGGGTGATGTAAACGCGGCTAGAGTCCGAGTGCGATGATCCCTGTACAGCCACGGCTGGATAACACTGCGCATCGAGTCCCGACGGAAAGGAACGCATTACGCTAGCGAGGTCACATGTGGAGTTACACATATCTCTGCGCGAGATCCCGCTTGAGCTCTATTCCAACGGGATTAGCTTCTCCAGGGTAGATGGGTAATGTAGTTTGACTCTGTAATAATGATGTCCAGGATTAGAGATCTCAGTAAAACTAGCAGAAGTGAGAGAATAACTCGAGTTACACACCTGTCGTCATGCGTGTATTACGTTCTTCCTGATATCACGTGCGCAAACACATATAACCTATATATATATATAAAACAGTCCGGTCGAACGATGTATTAATTAACTTCAGATTGGGTTATGTTGGTAATAGACTCTTATCAGATGTTTGGTGCCTCTAACAAGTGCTCTCCATCTTCTGTCTGATCTGAATATGTCGTTTAACCTGCAGGTGCGTAGAAAAAGAAGACCAAAACACGGCAGGTCGACAAATCTCTCGAGTTCTGCCTCAGATCTGTCCCAGCGTCTAGAACACACTGAATGCTGTTTCGAGTGCCTCCATTCTTGAAAAACCGCGGAAACTACTTTTAAACAGGAAATGACGGAATATTTACGTACATATTTACAGCGGGTCTATCCGCACATATTAGCATTACCTGAGGTCATTATTCCAGACCTTTTTACTGACGGTAAGAGTCGCAGTAATCCTGACTGGGATTGTCCGGGATGATGATCACTGAGACGCACATTCAGACTAAAGTCTCAGAGAAGCTCTGGTGATTATTACTGTAACACACACACACACACACACACACACACACACACGAGTCCCGAACAGGGCTTTACACAGGGACGAGCTGGACAACAACTGCTTTATAGATGAAATGAACTAATTTGATAATTGATGATCTTCAATGGAACTGAACAATAACTCTATTTCCTGTAGAGCTGCTGTACAGACTGACATGCATCTCTGAATCTCTGAAACACTCTGTGTTGTGAAGCGCTGTATAAATAAAGATTACTTGAATCTAAATCGTGTCGATGCGCAGCCCTAATCATTACACGAACCGAAGCCGGCAGAATGTGTAACGGCTGACAGTAAAGCTGAAGATGATGAACATCACGGTAAATAACCGCATCACTTCCCATCAGCCTCAGAGTCACATGACCTCACTAACCCCATCAGATTTACTAGAGCATGAGATCACTTCCTGCCTCTCACATCTGTTTCCTGTGTGTCGTTCCTTCATCATCATCAGTAATATCTGCTCTTCTGCTATTTTTACTGTGTTTAATTGCATATAACCATCTGTCATAACTCACCCGCAGTGTCAACACTCGTTCCACTCACAATGTTTGGCCACACACACACACACACACACACACACACACACACACACCACACACACACACACACACACACACACACACACTAACTCACATTCTCACTCACTCACTCACTCACTCACTCACCTCACCACTCACCACACCCCACACCACACACACACACACACACACACACACACAACACACCACACACACCACACACTACACTCACCACACTCACTCCACCATCACTCACCACACTCACTCACTCACACACACACATACAACACACACACATACACACACACACAACACACACACACACACACACACACACACACACATACACACACACCACACACACACACTAACCACACATCACTCACTCACACACACACACCACTCACACACACACAAACACACACACACACACTCACACACTCACTCACACTCACTCACTCACATCACACACCACTCAACACTCACTCACTCACACTCACACTACTCACTCACCACACACATCACTCACTCACACACACACACTCTCCTACACACACACTCACTCACTCAATCACACACTCACACACTCCACTCACTCACTCACTCACTCACTCACTCACCACACACACACACTCTCACACACACACCTCACTCACTCACTCACTCAATCACACCACCACTCACACACAAACACACCACACACACACTCACATCACTCACTCACTCACCACATCACTCACTCAATCACTCACTCACTCACACACACACTCCCACACACACACTCACTCACATCACTCACTCACATCACTCACACTCACTCACTCACTCACACACATCACACTCACTCACTCTCTCACTCACACACTCCACTCACTCACACTCACTCACTCACACCACACACACACTCACTCACTCACTCACTCACACACACACCAACACACACACACACACTCACACACTCATCACCTCACACACACTCACCATCACACACCACACACACACTCACACCACTCACACACTCACTCACTACTCACCACTCACTCACCATCACTCATCACATCACTCACACACCATCACATCACTCACACACTCACTCACACCACATCAACACACTACACTCACTCACACTCACTCCACACACTCACATCACTCCTCACTACACACTACAACACACTCACACACTCATCACTCTCAATCACAACCACACTCACACACTCCACTCACACATCACCAACCACTCACAACTCACTCAACTCATCACACCACTCACTCACTCACTCACTCACCACACCACACACACTACTCACTCACATCACTCACCACACTCACTCACACTCACACCACTCACCACATCACTCACTCACCACTCACACACTCACTCATCACCACTCACTCATCACTCACACCAACTCACACATCACTCACCACCACTCACATCACTCACATCACTCACTACTCACTCACTCACTCACTCACTCACTCACTCACTCACCACAACCTCACCCACTACACTCACTCACTCACTCACACTCACACTCACTCACTCACTCAACTACACATCACACAACCACTCCTCACACTCACTACACTACACACTCACACACTCACATCACATCACTCACTCCACACTCACACCAACTCACCACTCACACCACATCACTCACACACTCCACTCACTCACTCACCACCAACTCACAACACTCACTCACTCACATCACCATCCACTCACTCACACTCACTCTCACACTCACTCACACTCACACATCACTCACCACCACTCACTCACCACACTCACCTCACACACTCACATCACTCACTCACCACTCACTCACACATCACTCACCACTCACTCACACACACACTCACACACTCACTCACATCACTCACACATCACACACTCACATCACCACTCACACTCACTCACACTCCCACACCACTCACTCACACACACTCACACACTCACTCACTCACTCATCACTCCCACATCACCATCACATCACACACTCACTCACACTCACACTCACTCACACACTCACTACATCACTCACACTACACTACATCACTCACTCATCACTCACTCACACACACTCACATCACTCACACTCACTCACACCACACTCACTCACTCACATCACTCACTCACTCACTCACACTCACACTCACACTCACTACACACTCACTCACTCACACACACCACTCACCACTCACACATCACATCACTCACTCATCACTCACACCACCACTACACTCACTCACACACCACTCACTCACTCACACACACTCACACTCACTCACACACTCACATCACTACACCACTCACCTCACCACTCACTCACATCACACACCTCACTCACACCACTCACACTCACACTCACTCACTCACTCACCACTCACTCACTCACTCACACATCACTCATCACTCACTCACACTCACTCACCACACTCACACACTCACATCACACACATCACTCACTCACCACCCACTCACACTCACCACTCACACACACACTCACTCACTCACCACCTCACACTCACTCACCACCACTCACTCACAACTCATCACTCACACTCACACACCACTCACTCACTCACACTCACCACTCACTCACTCACTCACTCACTCACTCACACTCACTCCACCTCACACACACACTCACTCACTACACACCACACATCACTCACTCACTCACTCACATCACTCACTCACCACTCACACACTCACTACACTCACACACCACTCACTCACTCACCACACTCACACTCACATCACTCACTCACTCACACTCACCACACTCACATCACTCACCACTCACTCACACACTCACTCACTCACACTCACACACTCACTCACTCACTCACTCACACACTCACTCACTCACTCACTCACTCACAACACCTCACATCACTCACCACTCACTCACACACTCACTCACTCATCACTCACACACTCACTCACTCACTCACACACACAACACTCACTCACACTCACTCACTCACCACTCCACTCACTCACTCACACTCACACACTCACACACTCACTCACCCACCACTCACATCACATCACTCACTCACTCACTCACACACACACACTCACACACACTCACACACTCACTCACTCACTCACCCACTCACACACCACCACTCACTCACTCAACTCGCACTACACCACACACACACACACACACACACACACACACACACACACACAACACACAACTCACATTCTCACCACTCACTCACTCACTCATCACTCACTCACTCACATCACACACACACACACACACACACACACACACACACACACACACACACACACACACACACTACCACACACACACACACACACACACACACACACACACACACTTACTCACACACACACACACACACACTGAGGTAAACCGCACTATTCAGAGTTAAATGGTTGTAACTCATGAACGCTTTGGAACACAGAAGTAAGGTCGGTCTCTTTTTAAAGAAGACACTCAGCAGATTATTGCAGAAGCACTTCAAAACATTTTTAAACAAAATATGTATTTTACACAATAATTTAGACAAAAAAATTGCTTGAAAACCAAAGTTGATATCACAAAAAAAGTCACTAAAAGGGTTTAAAGTACCGTTTCCACGGTAACATAATGTCCAATTCCAAAATGGTTTTCACAGGATGAATTATGAGTGTATATATAAGCTTTCAAATGATGCCTAATTTATGGTGATTTATGATGAAAGTGCTACCAGTCAACAGCTTATTGAACCCATCAAAACCAGAGGGCAGAAAAAATTGAATTATGGGAAAATAATAAGGATTTCAGAAGAAAATAAAGAGATTCATAGGCTATATAGTGAGTTATCAACATCTTCCTGAACTGGTTTAAACTGCAGACGATGGTCGTCTCTATTCACACACGCTTTATGAATGTCATGTGGAGGTCGCAGAAATATAACATGAAGAAGAACGCTTTTACAAACGCTCTCGGACATCATTCACACAGTAATATGAGCGATACGCGTGTTACCGACCGACCGTATTTAACTTACAAACACAAATGGAACATCTTGTCAAGTGTTACCAATAGTGGGGTGTTTATATGCAAATGAGCTCTGCTATGATTGGCTCGTGTGTTCAGATGTGGTTTAGAGGCCACGCCCCCTCTCAGGATTAACTGAGATCTCATGATGTTCTGAGATTAATATCGCATGATGCCTTGAGAACACATCAGCGGACATCAGAAATAATACATGTTTATATAAATAATGCCGTTCCTGCTTCCTGAAAAACGTTTTTAAAACACCATGATGCAAAATACAAAAGCCTGTGAAGATCCGAACATCTCCGGCGTGAAATAACACACACACACACACACAAACGTCCCACAGGTTTCACCACACACACACACACACACACACACGTCCCACAGTTTTCACCCACACACACACACACACACACACACACAACACACACACACACACACACACACACACACACACACACACACACACACACACACACACCACGAGTCCTCATCGACAGCGCTAACACCCGGACGGTTCTGTAATAGTGTGTAAACTGAAGCCGCAGACGTCTTTACTCTGCTGTGACGACAGATCTCTCACACACACACACACACACACACACACACACACACACACACACACACACACACACACACACACACACAGATCTCTGCTGGAGACGCCGGACTGTGTGTCTGAGCATCAGTTCCTCTCGCAGTCGGATAGCTAGCGTTAGCGTTAACTAGCGTTAGATCGTGATCTCAAACACACACCTGATCTCATTCCTGAATCACAGAGAACATTCACATCTCAGATGCCTTACAATCATTCAGATCATCACAGAAGAACTGGGCTAAAAGTTTAAATAAAGATTTTCAAATAAACATTGGATCATTACATTAGGTGGAGACAAGTGACTGTTAAAAACTGTGTGTGTCACTGAATCATTAATCCAAGAGATTCGTTCAAAAACGCTGATTCATCCAGTAATGAAGCAAGTGAAATCTTTATGAGTCAGTCATTGAATCATTCATTCAACCCATTTTAAAAAAGATTGTGGCAATTAAAATTTTGTCAGAGCCTCTAGTAAATTATGTTATTCTGTTTAGTTGTCTGTTCAGCATCATTATCTCTTTTAAAACAAAAAAATCCTGTTTCTGAATGTCTCCAGAATCGTGCAGCTCTAGACTTTAAAAAAATATGTATTGTGAAAAGTGATGGACTTCAACTAAATTGAGCTGAATCATCAAGTTTTTATCAGTAATTAGTTCTGTTAAGATGAAGAAAAATCCTAAATTTCTTCACTTTTTTGTACGTAAGATTAGAGATGTTAGGGCAAATATTTCATCATCATCACTTACTCTAAACTCTGCATGTGATCTGTTTTCTGCTCATTCTTGGTCACATTTTAAACCTGTGACAGTACAGCAGATCACCACACACACTGACACACACACACACACACACACACACACACACACACACACACACACACACACACACACACACACACACACACACTGACACACACACTGACACACACACACACACACACACACACACACACACACACACTGACACACACACTGACACACACACACACCACACACACACACATACACACACACACACACACACTGAAACCCTCCTCTCGTCCTGTTCTCCCAACCACCATATTTATACAAGCATTTGATTCTATTGGCCCCTGTATTGTGGAGATACTTCACTTTTAACTGGTGTCGTTCCTAGTTTTTTGAAACGTGCTAAACATGTTAAGCCTGTACTTAAAAAGCCCAGTCTGGATCCAATGCAACCTAAGAGCTACAGGCCGATATCCAAACTCCATTCATGTCGAAGATTCTGGAAAAAGTTGTAGCAGAATAACTCACTCTCTTCATGGAGAATCACGAGCAGTTTGACAAATTCCAGTCTGGTTTCTGTAAAAAGCATTCCACAGAAACTGCATTACTTAAAGTTTCTAGTGACATTTTAATGTCAGCAGACTCTAAGGAACACACAGTTTTTGTTCTCTTGGACCTTTCATCTGCTTTTGATACGGTTGATCATAATATCATGATAAATATGATCTGGTTGGGACGTCTGGATCAGTTTTAAAATGGTTTTCATCCTACCTTTCGGGTAGAAGTTTTAGTGTTTATGTAAACCAGTTCATGTCTGAAACTGCAGGGTTGTTGTGTGGGGTAGCCCAGGGTTCTGTTTCGGGACCCATCCTGTTCCTTCCTTTCCTCCATAGACATATACACTAGACGTCACCTTGGCTACAGCAGTTCATTGGAACGAATGCGTCAATAGAGCCGCCATCTTGGAACAGGGGAGCCCCTTCTCTGTATGCATCAGCGTCAATGTATAGGCAAAGGTCTAACGGAAATAAAATCACCATAAATCGTCATGAATGCGATTTTCTAGTTTTTTGGTTCGTTCCAACAGTCAGACATGTATTTATCGAGTCCAGAGAAATTTATAAAAAAAAAAATTTTTTTTAAAAACAGTCTTCCTAGTTCAGATTTCATTCGTGAACATCCATACGCAGCACAAAAGTCCGGCATCATCCATGAATTTGAAGTACAGGCGGAGATAGCAGCGTTACCTAGATACTTCCTATGACAAGACCCCTGTTCCAAGATGGCGGCGGTTTTGACGCATGCTTAGAACCCCAAGGTGACGTCTAGTGTATGTCTATGTCTTTCCTCTAGATAATTAGTCAATTCAGTGACATATCTTACATCTGTATGCGCATGACGTTCAACTGTACTGCACGTTCAAGGAAACTGAGTTCCAGAAACTGTCTTCTTTAACTACCTGCTTGACTAGTATTAAACAGTGGTTATGTGTCAACTTCCTACTTCTGAACTCGGAGAAAACAGAAACACTGATTATCGCCCCTGAACGTAAAATTCCTCAGATTAAAGCAGCTTTTCCTCTGCGGTCGCCCTACAGGTTGGAAGCGGTCAAATTTGTAGTTTTCTTATGTCTCATTCGGACTACAGAAACGCGACCCGATCTGGCAATCTTACATAGCGTGGATATATCAGATAAAGGACCGCAAGCGGAGGCATAAGTGCATTTCACCCTGTCACGACTTGATGAACCACTGAAACGATTTTGAACTTACACTTACTTAGTGTTGCTTTAAACAGCATATTGTTGACTTAAGGGCCGTACACACCGGGACGAATATCGGCGCGCGTTATTCGTCAGCGTTTTTCAACGCGCTTTTTGTGTTCACACCCAAGCGATTTTCGCTGACGGTGAGCCGAGTGAACATGCCAAATTTATTCCCTGACATTAGATGCCGCTTAATGTAAAACAGAAATACCCCGGTCCACAAAGTGCTTCTGACACTCGCTTGTCACTCAGAAGAAGAGAGCAAGTTTGTGGCGTTTGTCATATAGTTCTTTATGTTCCGACAGCGAGACCAGCAGCTCTACACTCATCTTGTCTTGCATCTTCCTCATCTTATTTCTTCCGGCAGTGTAGACGCTACTTGGCGTATATCTTCTTCGCCGTTACGTATGTGTGCTCGGCAAGACCGTTTTGTGTGTGAGCGCCCCCAAGTTGTGTTTTACTGTATTTTAGAAGCTTCACACGTGAGCAAAAGCGCCAATCGCATTGGTCAGATGCAAAAAAACAAACCCGAGGCGTTTTAAAAAAAAAATGCCGCTTTTACGCGTGTTTGCTTTTACACTCACATTGGCGCCCTTTGTTTAGTCACGCGGCGTTAAACGTCGGCGAATATCGAATATCGAGGTGCTTTTTGGCATACTCATCTTTTGTTTTACACCAGACCCACTTAGAGTGTTTGTGGCCAAAAAGCTCAATCTTAGGGTGCTTTCACACCTGGATCGATTTGTTTTGTTCCGGAACAGATCCGAAACAGAATACTTTGTTCCGAATCAATTTAATATGTCACTCTGTTCACACCACACTGTTGTAAAGCGTTCCAAATCGCGCACCCTTCCAGGGCTTTCCTTACGCCATTACGTCACTACCTCGTGCGTGCAGGTCCCGCATTTCATTGAGGGACATCGCCATGACAACAGTAGCCTAACACAAAATGAATCGCGGGTTGACTTGGTGCTACGAAGAGGTGAAATGCCTCAGATATTTGGTCGGAAGAACACATCTCCCGGATGTTGGACACTACACACATAGGGTGACCAGACGTCCGAGAGGGAGAGAGAGAGAGCGAGAGACCTTGTGTGTGTGTGCTAGAGTAGCCTACACATTAATACGCACGCGTCTGGGTTCGTGGGTCGGTTGTGTTCTCACTACAAACGAACCACTCCAGGGTTCGTATGGAATCGAGCCGAGACCACCTCTTCTAGGTTGTTTTGTTCCGATTCAGAGTGCGATTGTTGTGTTCACATATGACCAAACGCACCGGGCCAAAAGGGAAACGCCCCTTTGTTTCGGAACAACGTCTCCAATCGATCCAGGTGTGAAAGCACCCTTAGTCTCATCTGACCAAAGCACACGATCCCAGTTGAAGACCCAGTGCCGCTTAGCAAACTCGATATGTGCGCATACGTTGCCACGTCATCATTGTGTACAAACAGTAAAAGGGTCTATTTACCCAGGGAAACAGGAAGTCATGAATTACTAATTAAAAGTTCCTAGATACCCTGACCAACTTTAGCAACTACAGAAAAACATATTTAAAAAAAATCAATTACATTTTTCAGCAGAATTGTTAGGGGTGCCAATAATTGTGGGACACATGATTTCAAGTTTTTTTTTCTATATGTGTGATTTTTTACCAGCAAAGTGTGTACTTAAATAAAAGGTTGGATTTTTCTCTTTTTTTGCTTTTGGGTTCTATGTTGTTTAAAAAAAAAGGAGAATTTTTAGAAGTCCTCGACCACATCTTAAACAGGGGTGCTGATAATTGTGGAGGGCACTGTATATGAGTGTTCAGTTTGACCCTTTAAATAAGAGCTGACGCTATAAAGCACGTTCTCGTGTAGTAATGACGACTAAACACTCACTGATGGATCTGTTCCTGAATCAGGAGAAGTGTTCGGCATCATCAACGTGACGTCATCACCACACTACATCACAACATCATCAACACTGAAGCTGACCTCATCAGGTCAACCCAGCTCGTGACGTCATCGCCACACTACATCACAGCAGCATCATAACGCTGAGAGCATAAAGAGGATCATTGTGTTTTGGTAAATCATAATTACAGGATAAAAAGCCATCATCATCATCATCATTATGTTTCACCCAAGCATTTTTTCTTATGTGCTGTAAATGGGCTTCCGTAGATCACAGCCAATAGTGTCGCTATTGTCGCGAATTCCGAAACGAGGCCATTATTAATGACACTGTATCACTCCTGCAGCAGCAACTACATGACAAGCATCTGCAGTAACACACACACACACACACACACATGCACATGTAATCATGCATGCGCGCGCCGCTGTCCTCGGTGCTGAAGCTCGTGCACGAGACTGATCTTATGTATTAGCAGCGAATCGCATCCAATCACGCGCCTGCTTGTTGCTAGGAAAGACTGAAATGATGATTGCTAACCTTCTGTCGCTGGGAAGAGCCTCACATGTCCTGACACTGATGTGCTCCACTCCTGTGGGAGTGTTATGTTGGGAATTATGATGTTATGTGGTTGTCCGTGCCATGTTATTCTCCGGGATTGATGCTGAGACTGCGCGCGCTACATCCGGGGCTGCTGGGAAATCACGGCACCTGACAACCAATTCACTAATGCTACTATGACGGAGGCGGAGATCTGAATATTCATGAGCTGGACGTTCGCTATTGGACGGGAGCAACGTGACGTCAGCGTCAAAGACTTAAAATTCAAAAAAAGACTTGGCGATTGGAGGACGTAACGTAACATCAGCATTGTCTAATTAATCATAAAGAATCCATTGATATTGCATTTATTTTTACTCGTTTAACATTTGATTCATTGTATAAAATTACCCAATTTTTTTTATGATCATACGTTTTTTTTGTAATCTGTACAAGAGAAAATATAGTTTTGATATAACATACAGGAGAAAATATTCGACAAAAGACTAACATGACATCTGAAAACTAAGAACTTGGAGAAAATATTCTAAAACTATTTAGAATGCCGGAACATCTGAATTAATTATTATTTTTCAAACCTCGAAACGACATGGACATTTAAAAATATAAAAGCGATTCATCCAGAGGAAAACGTTAAAAAAAACTTTTGCCAGAACTTATTCATTTTTTCCGATCTGTCAACAAGAAAAATATTCAACAAAAGAAGAACTAAGACCGTAGAGAAAATATTCTAGAACTATTTTACAGAACATCTGCATTATTATTTTTTCAAACCTCGAAACTACAAGGAAATAAATAAACAAAACAACAACATATAAAAGCGATTCATCCTGAGGAAAATATATAAAAGAAGCTACTTACTTTTTATATATAAAAGAAAATCTTACTTTTAATATTTTAATCATTTTAAAATGTTTTTAGCACATTAGAGGATGTCTTTAAATTGCTTAATTAATATTCAGAAACGAGCCTTCGGCATTGGCCGGTAAAAAGAGAACGCTGCATCGGTTGATTAATATTCGTGAGCTTGGAAAAAGCCATTGGATAGTGACCTGGCGACGTCAGCGCAGTCTAATTAATATTCATGAGGCGAACTTCGCCATAGTAGGGGTTGCGATATCGCCGAGCCGATGATGATCGATGCGATAATCCCGCAAGACTTTCAATCGTTACGATCGTTACACATCTGGATTCACTTCGTCGAATATATCGGGGTGATGATGACGTCACTTCCGCATGATTGAGATTATAAACACTGACACACTGATTCCCTTCAGCGTTATTATTCTACACTTGTGCTGTTCCTGGTCAAAGATAGCTTCTATAACCACATACTGGATTCAATCTTTTGTGATCAGTTTGTTTGAGGTTTTGTATTTTCTGGAACTGATGATCTAATGAACTTCAATGCTGTTTTTTAGTCTTTACTGGAATAAATATTGTTATGAAAGACTGTAGTATGGTCACTTCTCAACATTTAAAACTGTTTAGGAATGAATTCAAGTATTCTGATAAAACAAAAAGCTTATAAAAACTATATATATTTTTAAAGCTTTTCAAATTGATCTAACTGTCCTAATATTATATATTGCAGCTTTTATTTCTTACATATATGCTACATGTTAATTCTATATTTTAGTTGTTGTTATTCTTTGTTTTACATACTTTGAACTGTACAATGCCTTGTATTTGTCTTGTACTTTTTTCTAATTGAAGAGTGTGTGTGTGTGTGTGTGTGTGTGTGTGTGTGTGTGTGTGGTGTGTGTGTGTGTGTGTGTGTGTGTGTGTGTGTGTGTGTGTGTGTGTGTGTGTGTGTGTGTGTGTGTGTGTGTGTGTGTGTGTGTGTGTATTCTGTAGGCTATGAGTATAATGTGTGACAGAAACACAGGCAGATCTTGTTTTTATGTCTAATTGAATGTCATGCGTGTCTTAATTTCTGTAAATAAACTGCATGAAGCTTTTTATCAACATATTCCTGTATTTGGCCACTGAGTGGCAGCAGAAACACTCCTGAACGAGTTTAAACATCAGATCAGTGGATCTGCCAGAGAACAGAGAACGCTCTGGCAAAGTCATGAACAAACAATATCCAGTAACATTAATAGTGTTCGTTCAAAGTTAAAGTTGGTCTTTAATAATGTTCTCAAAACCTTAGCATAAACAAATTATTTGTACATCATTCATAAAAGGTTTTTTTTTTCAAATGCTACTTGTTTCAGAACATTCACAGAACAGTCAACATTCCCATGTTTGAGTAATGATAAAAAGGAATTTTTCCTCAACGTTCACATAACCAAGACTTTTTATTTTTATTTTTTAATTTATTTTTTGAACGTTCAGAGAACATTACGATATATAGATGCAGCGTCAATTTCCTCAGAATCGAACAAACGCTAAAATCAATAGCGAACACGGCGGCAAGCGTAATGTCTCGTTCCTTGCCTTTCAGGGAACCAAGGTTACGAAAGTAACCGGAGACGTTCCCTATCAAGGCTACGGAACTTCGACATTACGGATGTCGTATATGGGAACTGTATACTGTAACACACCACTGACGACAGAACCCTATACCAACACCGTCCCCCCAGCGAGCAAGCATCTGATAGGCTGAGGTTGACCAATAGCGAACCACTAAGCTCTGATAGGTCAAAAGAGACCAATCGCATGCTCACTAAACACTGCCAAAATTTGCATATCCCGAGCAGTATAACCGGGGGAGTTTGCACTGTCGAGCATACAGGGCAACAGTAAGAGAAGGCCAACGCATAGCGTGTGACAACAGTTAAAACACACAATCAGCATATAGAACAACTCATGAGCCAAGAGCAGAGTAGCTCACTAAATGCCATGCCATGACACAAATCAGCTCACCGAAAGCACCCGAGACACCACCGAGGGTAAATCCAACTTGTAAAATCTGGCAAACGTGTTCTGAACAAGACCAGCCAGCCACAAGACATAAATTCTGAATAGACATACCCTTAGTCCAGGCCCACGTCGAATGGGCCTTGATGTGAAAGCAGCACTAAGTAGGAATTCCGTTTTTGTCGAACAGCGATCCCTAGAGTCGCTGTGGAGTACTTGTACTGTCGTAAATAGCACTCACGACCTGATCCCCTGTACACCGGTACCTGTTCAGTAGGATGGAAGCTGTAACGAGTGGAAATAAGGTGTGGCCCCTTTAAGAGCTGCGCGCGCCCTGTTTAACTGTCGGCAGGCTGTATTGTATGTGCGCCTCGAACACCACATGTATACGGCGCCGGGTTATTTCTGGTTGATGCTCATTTTATCAGAATTTTATCAGATCTTTTTTTTTGCCGTAAAGCAATTCGTTACATCACGAGACCTGATATCACGTGACACTTCCTGATGCTGCGGCCGGCGGGCCGCCGGCTCAAAGTTGCAAGTGTGTTTTTTCCGCTCACATGCGATAGAGGGGTGCGAAACGACCACCATTCAACCCGAAAAGAGTAATATAACCATTCCAATGACTCTGAAGCTGATCGGTTGAGGTAAAAAACCTGCATAGTTCACACTTAAGGGGGCATTCCTGCCCCAGGCAATCATAAGCCAAAACAATAGCGTCCACAATCCAGAGAGCAAGCCTCTGCTTAGAGACCATCCGTGTTGCATCCACCAAAGCACACAAACAGCTGGTCCAATTGTCGAAAAGCGGCAGAGCGAAAAATATATTCCCGGAGCGCTCTGATCGGGCAAACGGCACTCTGAGCATCCGAAACCTGAGAGGTTGATGGCTCAGCGGACAGGGCAGGCAGATAAACAATCTGTGCTTTAAACGGGGTATTAAGCGACTTAGGGATATAACCCAGCCTTAGCCTGAGAGTCACATTACAGTTTCCCGGTCCAAAGCGAATACTATCTTCACTTACAGAGAAAGCCTGTAAATCCCAACCCGCTTCGCCAATGCAAGCGAAAGAAGCAGAGCCGTTTTTACAGAAAGCTCCTTAATGGCGATCGAAGCCAGGGGCTCAAAAGGTGGTCGTGACAAAGCCTCCAAAACCAAAGACAAATCCCACACGGCGAACTCCTCCCTGGGTCGATGCTGACGTCCTGACACCATTGACAGCACGTCCAGCCCGCTCAGCGACCCTGCAACAGCCACACATGGGCTTGGATGCCAGATTGATTCGCTCGCCTGAGACAGTAGGTCCTTTCTGAGCGGAATCTCCCATGGCCGCCCTGCCAGTAACTCCACCAAGTCCGCAAAACATGGTTGGTTTGGCCAGTTTGGGGCTAGCAGAGTCACCGCCGCCCTCTCCTCCCTGATTTTGCACAACACCATGGGCAGAATTTTCACCAGAGGAAAAGCATAGATGCAAACTTTAGGTCAGCGCGTCCTCCCGGGAGGAACGAGACAGCGAGAAGAACATCTGACAATGCGTGTTCTCGCTCGTTGCGAAGAGGTCGACCTCCGCTCTGCCGAAATGCTTCCATATCAGCTGGACTGTTCCTGGGTGAAGCCTACATTCCCCTTGAGGAATCCCGCTCCTCGAGAGCATGTCCGCCCCGCGATTCAAAATGCCGCATGATTGAGCCGCTCTCACCGAGAGGAAAAACCGGTCCGCCCACAGCAGAAGAGATTCTGCCTGCTTGAATAGGGCTCTGGAATGTACGCCGCCCTGGCGATTTATGTACGAGACCACGGATGTGTTGTCGGTTCGAACCAACACATGCCACTGCTCCAGCTGAGACCGAAAGGCTTCGGTCTCATATGCAGCAGCCCCAGGTGACACACCGACGAAGCCGCTGCCATCCGTCCCAATAGCCTCTGAAATTCCTTCAGTGGGACGAGCTTGCCAGGTCTGAAGAGACCGAGAGAAGAGCTCAGAGCCTCCACTCGTTTGGGCGAGAGGCGCGCTCTCATTCTCACAGAATCCAAGTGCACTCCCAAGAATGTGGTGGTCTGGCTCGACGAGAGCACACTTTTCTGAACGTTCACCCTCAAACCGAGCGTCTCCAAGCGAGGAAGGAGGGTTTCCACATGGCCGATCAGCGTCTCTTTCGATTGGGCGAGAACCAGCCAGTCTTCCAGATAGTTCAAGACGCGCATCCCGCTCGACCTGAGGGGTGAAAGCGACACATTCCGAAAAAGTTCAAGGCGCGAGGGCTAGTCCGAACGGAAGCATTGTGTATTGGTACACCGAGCTCTCGAACGCGAACCTCAGGAATCGCCTTTGACGCTTTACTATCTGGATATGAAAGTACGCGTCCTTTAAATCCACCGAAGCGAACCAATCCCCGGGGCGAATTTGCGCCAGGATTTGCTTTAGAGTAGTCATCCTGAAGGCACGCTTGTGGAGCGCTCTGTTGACAGGTCTCAGATCCAGTATGGGGCGAAGAACTCCTCCTTTCTTCGGCACTAAAAAGTAGCGGCTGTAAAAACCGCTCTCCCGCTCCCTCGGGGGAACCCTATCGCTTTTCTATCGCTTTCTTCTAGAGCTAGTTGCACACTTCCTGCCTCAGTGCATGAGCGTTTTGGGGCAAAGTTAATGACTGGATTACGCCGCGGAAGCAGGGTGGTCTGCGTTTGAACTGAAGTGTGTACCCGTGGCGCTCTCTTCCCCTCTTGCCCGGGCGGTCAGGACGACTTATTCGGCCTCGCTGGAGACGCGGCGACTTTCCTGCACGGGCTCCTCTGGGCCGTCCTCTTCTTACCCCGCACCCTGCCACTGGCCGCTCCGTCCTCTGCGAGCATCCGTCTCCGGGTGAGGTGCTGACTGCCGTCTGGCCGCAGCTTGAGATTGGTGGCCTGAGGTGGAAGACGAGCGAGAGCGAGGCTGCGGTGGAGGCGACGGCAGCACCACCCTGCGAGGAACGACGTGGCTCATTGCCTTAGCCTTCTTCTGGGTCTCAGAGTAGCGCTCGGTGACCTTCTCGACGGCATCACCGAACAGGCCTGGTGGGGAGATCGGTGCGTTCAGCAGTGTCTTCCTGTCAGCCTCCTGCACGTCTGAAAGGGGGAGCAACAGGTGTCTGTGGAGGACCACCATGAACCCCATAGAACGGCCTATCGCCTGGGCCGAGCGCTTCGTGGCTAAGAGCTCGCGGTCCGTGGCCGAGCGGAGATCCCGGATGGCGTCAGCATCAACAAAGGCGGCACCATCCAGAGACTTCAGCAGCTTCGCCTGCATAACCTAAAGAACGGCCATGGCATGCAATGCAGACACCGCCTCCCCCGCTCCTACGTAGGCCTTGTTCGCCTGGTGGGCCGTGAATCTGCAGGCTCTGAACGGGAGGCTGCGGTGCGAGCCCAGGGTCGGGAGCCGATGGGCAGAGGTGCGCGGCCATGGTTTCCTCGACGGGGGGTTCAGAGATAGCCATGGTCCCCCGCCTCGTCCACAGGGGCAAACATGGCCTGGGTGGAAGTGAGGGTGCGCGCCGATTGCGGGGCAGCCCACGACTTCACAACGTGTTCGTGCACGTCCGGAAAAAACGGGGTTCCTCTTTTCGAAGCGGCCTGGCGGTGGCTCGATTGAAGGAACCACGTGTCGAGCTTGCTCTTGGACGGTTCATCCGGGGCCTTCCAAGAGAGGTCTAGTTCCTCGACGGCCTTAGAGAGGATACGAAAGAGCTCGTCCTGCAGGTCCGCCAGGGTGTCTTGCTCCGGAGCTGCCAGCTTCACCCCGAAAGACACGAAGTCCGCGATCTCGCGAGGGGGGGGGCGAAAAGTTTCGTCGGGGAAACTCACGGGCGCCGTACCACGACTCCGCGGTTGGGGGGGCCCACCAGCGGCTCGGTGGCGGCAGTAGGCCCGATCCCCTCTGCTGCACGAGCAAAGGTTGCAAACAGTCGCCATCGGATGCAGAAGACAGTAGCGTATCTTCGGCGCACCTTCGGCGATGGCTAAAAATCCTAGTAACGGTAGTTGAAGTATCAGCTTTCTAGCACACGATTTGAGCGTGAAGAGAGAGATTCTGAGGAAATTGATGCTGCAACTGCATTATTACTGCAACGGTGTTTCAGTATTTGCATATTTTACGTCAATTGGTCAGCCCGGCTGGCGTTAGCCTATAAGATTTCAGCAGAAGTGAAGAAGGGGAGGAGTTCCCATATACGACATCCGTAATGTCGAAGTTCCGTAGCCTTGATAAGGGAACAGCATGTGACGTCATTACGCACAGGTTTTTATCCGTTTTAAAGCCGTTGATGGAAACACACTTTCACCAGCTTTATTCGCTTGAGGTTTTTTACCGAACTTCAAATAATTCCTTTGACAAGTGGATGGAAACTTGGCTATTTTCTCCTTTCCACTTTTGACAAATCTTTATTAAGGCCAAAACTGTTGGTTATGATGCAAATGAAGCCTCAACAATTTCTGAATTTATTGTGGCAGTACGTTAAAAATGTATTATTTTTAATTCATTTACTATGTTTTTAATTGTGTAATAGCCTATTTCATAATTTCTGACAGATTTACATAGTTTAAAATCGCATATCTGGGTTTTGCATTAAGACAAATAAATCCCATAAAAAACATGAAGAGTTTTAATGCGACTTCTGTTGGTTATAATAATATTCAGACTGAATCTCTGTTTGTTTCAGTCATCAGTTCTCATAAGAACGTTAAGATAATCTGAAGCCCCGTCAGTTGTTCTGCTCGTGAAGAAGCTTTACCTCACAATGTGGTTTCTCACGTGATAAATCATATAAAAGCACAATATGAGATCATCTTCATAATGATTAAGACCAGGAGATCAGCTCTCCAGAAGACAATAGAGTCACTATTCAGTTCCAGTGTGTGTTAGTGACACGAGACACACACACTCACAGGAGACACACACTCACAGGAGACTCATGACTGACTCAAGGACACTTCTGCTATTGTGCAACACATGTTAGTCAGACTGAGTGTGTGTTCATTAGTCTCCAGTAACTCTGGAAACCTCTGCAATATTGACTGTGTGTAAATCTAATAATCCACTCTGTTTTCGAGACGCAAATCACGTTCTTATAATGTACAAACAGCAGAAGAATCCATTCCTGCAGATTTATCATTTTCTTTGAATTACTTATAACAATAAGTTAAAATGTTTGTTGATCGTCCGAGACTGCATTTCTCAAACTGTTATTGATGCACATATATCAGAAGTGCATATGATGTTGTGTGTGTGTGTCATGAACAGATGGACTGTTTCTTCATAATGCGCAGGAATGAGGAGCGTCTGCATATTTGAAACTGCATATAAACCTCAGATTCTCAGAGTCTTCTGTTCCTGCGTCGATCTTCTTCTTCAACAGGGTCTGTAAATCATCTTCTTCTACTTCTTCGTCAACGCACTTTCACAGGAATCATCAATAGTAAGAGAGGTTAATATGTGCTGTTAATGTTTTGTAGCTTTAGATTTGATATTGTTTTTGTGATGTCACAGATGTACAGAAGTTATAAAGATCTGATCAGGTTCTGCTGTTAAATATTGATTTATGATTCTCACCTTTAACTGGTACAGCATTAGTGGAGGAAAGTAGTTTAGAATGATGATCTGTTGTGTAAATGCAACTAAAGTGGAAGAATAAATACACTGGCGGACAAAAGTCTGGCATTATTGTGATGTTTTTAAAATAGTCTCTTCTGCTCACCAAAGCTGCATTTATTTGATCAAAAATACAGTAAAAACAGTGAAATATTATTACAATGTAAATCAGCTGTTTTCTATGTGAATATATAGTAAAGTGTAATTTATTCCTGTGATCAAAGCTGAATTTATCAGCATCATTACTCCAGTCTTCAGTGTCACATGATCTTATCAATGTTGAAAACAGTTGTGGAAACTGATACATTTTATTTTATTATTTTTATCTTCTTGACACCAAACTTGTAGTTTATGACTGTTACCACAAAAATCTGAACTGTTGTCAACCTTGAAAATCATAAATGTTTCTTGAGCAGCAAATCATCATATTATACTGATTTCTGAAAGATCATGTGAAAAGCAAAGAGTCGAGTAGCACGAGTTTGACGTTTTTAATTGTTTGATTCTCAGACATCATGAGTTGCCATCCTCTGGTCAGCAGGGCTTGTACCCTCAGATCCCTCAGCAGTCGGCTGGTACCGTATGGCCCGGTCAGCCCGGTCAACCCTGCCAACCCTGCTGGTCCTGCCAACCCAGTCAGCCGAGTTGGCCTGTTAACCCACCCAGCGCATCGATCCCTACGACCTGGCCGGTCCAACCTACCTGGCCAAACCCTGCAACCATCCAACCTAACCCACCAACCCAACCAGGCTGGCCAAACCCTGCAACCATCCAACCCAACCCAACAATCCAACCAGGCTGGCCAAACCCACCAACAGTACAACCAGCTCAACCCAACCCACCCATCCAACCAGTGCAACCCAATCCGCCAATCCAACCAGCACAGCCAAACCCACCAATGCAACCCAACCCTCCAGTTCAGCCGAACCCAACCTGGCCAGCTCAGGTACCCACCCCGACAGGTTACCTCCCGTCTCCAGTCCGCCCAGCGTGGCACGGTAACCCTGGTCAACCCGGTTGGCCCGGTCAGACACCCGCAGGAGGAGCCCCACAGCCGTGGCCCCCGGCGCCAGCGACCTCTCCTGTAGTAAGACACTAAACCAGCTCATGATGGGTCATGGACAGATAGAACAAAACTAAAATAGGAAAAACAAATAGCTCATCTGTAGGCCAATGGTCATGTGTCCAGTCGATGCATGTGTTCAATTAACCTGAAAAAGGTAGATTGAAAAAAACATTGCGAATAAAAACCTAAGGACGGTCGATTGACAGAAATATTGCGAATAAAACCCTGAAGGTTGATGGACAGAAACATTGCGAATAAAAACCTGAGTAGGGTCGATAATATTGCGAATAAAAAGCTGAGGAAGGTCGATTGAACAAAACATTGCGAATAAAAACCTGAGTAAGGTTAATTGAACGAAACACTGCAAATAAAAACCTGAGGAAGGTCAATTGAAAAAAAACATTGCGAATAAAAACCTGAGTAGGGTCGATAAACACAATCGATAAATCACAAATATTGCGAATAAAGAGCTGAGGAAGGTCAATTGAACGAAACACTGCAAATAAAAAACATGAGTGGTTTCGATTGAACAAAACATTGCGAATAAAAACCTGATGAAGGTCAATTGAACAAAACATTGTGAATAAAAACCTGATGAAGGTCAATTGAACAAAACATTGTGAATAAAAACCTGATGAAGGTCAATTGAACAAAACATTGTGAATAAAAACCTGATGAAGGTCAATTGAACAAAACATTGCGAATAAAAACCTGATGAAGGTCGATTGAACAAAACATTGCAAATAAAAACCTGATGAAGGTCAATTGAACAAAACATTGCGAATAAAAACCTGACGAAGGTCAATTGAACAAAACATTGCGAATTAAAACCTGAGTAAGGTTAATTGAACGAAACACTGCAAATAAAAACCTGAGGAAGGTCAATTGAAAAAAACATTGCGAATAAAAACCTAAGGACGGTCGATTGACAGAAATATTGCAAATAAAAACCTGAGGGGTGATTGACAGAAACATTGCGAATAAAAACCTGAGTAGGGTCGATTGACAAATATTGCGAATAAAGAGCTGAGGAAGGTAAATTGAACGAAACACTGCAAATAAAAAACATGAGTAGTTTCGATTGAACAAAACATTGTGAATAAAAACCTGATGAAGGTCAATTGAACAAAACATTGCGAATAAAAACCTGATGAAGGTCGATTGAACAAAACATTGCAAATAAAAACCTGATGAAGGTCAATTGAACAAAACATTGCGAATAAAAACCTGACGAAGGTCAATTGAACAAAACATTGCGAATAAAAACATGATGAAGGTTGATTGAACAAAACATTGTGAATAAAAACCTGATGAAGGTCGATTGAATAAAACATTGCGAATAAAAACTCAGGAAGGTCGATTGAACAAAACATTGCGAATAAAAACATGATGAAGGTCGATTGACAAATAAGGCGAATAAAAATCTGAGAAAGGTCAATTGAACGAAACATTGCGAATAAAAACCGGACAGAGAGAACAAAATCATGATTAATGCTAATAATCACAACCAATTGCAAAATGAATAGGCTCATCTTTAGGTCAGCGGTCATATGTCCAGTCGGTTCAAGTTTGTTTATTTAACCTGAGGAAGGTTAATTGAACAAAACATTGCAAATACAAACTTGAATGTTGATTGATTTTCAGAAGACACTGATTTTCTCTAACGTTTCGATCAATGTTTTCTGTCCTTTAAGGTGGTTCCCTTCAACATGAATTTCCCCCGTGGCATCTATGACCATCTAATGCTAACTATCAGAGGACAGATCAAACCAGATGCTAAAATGTGTGTACTAAAGAGATTGTACCATTATGTAACTAATTATTACCATGTTTTAATGTATGGTTGCGTTTCAGAACTTAAGAGAAAATATAGTGCCTCACACATCAGAATAATTTATTGGTGCATCGGATAAAAGTTCCATATAAACACTAAAAGATATATCCCGCACACTACTCAAATTTGCATCATCACAAAATTGTATTTTAAATATTTCAGTCAATTGACCTCCCTTAAAGGGATACTCCACCCAAAAAGGAAAATTCTGTCATAATTTACTCACCCTCAAGTTGTTGCAAACCTATATGAGTTTCTTTCTTCTGCTGAACACAAAGGAAGATATTATTGTTGTTTGATAGTTGTTTGGCACCATTGACTTCCATAGTATTTTTTTTTCTACTATGGAAGTCAATGGTGCCAAACAACTGTTTGGTTCCAATCGATCTTCAAAATATCTTCCTTTGTGTTCAGCAGAAGAAAGAAACTCATACAGGTTTGCAACAACTTGAGGGTGAGTAAATTATGACAGAATTTTCATTTTTGGCTGGATTATCCGGGGTCCTTCGGACCAAATGTTCCCGAACGAAGCGTTTAAATAAAAAAATTTAAAAATCATAGCTTCATCGGAATGGTCCAAAATTTGGTGACTTTGTTGGTACTTGGTATATGAACACCCAAAGAAATTGGCGACAGGATTTGAATAGTCTAAGTGGTTGTAAAAAAAAAGTGTCACACTCAGGACCTTCGGGACCAAATGGTCCCCCATAGGAAATGAATGGGAAATTGGCAAAAATGTTACAATTTCAGAGTTTTTTTGTGCGTACAATCTACAAATCAGCCACGATCCAGAAAAAAGCACACAACAGTGAAGGGGTGAATCTATAAAACATCAAGAGTGCAAAACAGACACATCCACACACACACACTTTTATACACATACACACTAAAATGCTCAGTGTGTCCACCAGTCCTCCATTTCAAAAATAGCTTTCATGAGGCCTAGGCTTGACTCTAAAATGAAATACAGCTTTAAAAAAAAAAAAATTATAATAATAATATATATATATATATATATATATATATATATATATATATATATATATATATATATATATATATATATATTATAATAAATTCTATTATATTCAATAGGAAAAAAATGGGTAATAATCATTGCATAAATATTAATTATAAATCATAAAATTATCTCAAAACACCAAAAAAGAAAAAATATTATAAAAAAACAAGTAAAAAAAATGATGATTTTTATATATATATAACAATATATAATCCCACCCTCCCGGACCATTTGGTCCCCGAAGGTCCTGAGTGTGACTGTTAAATGAAGGACCCCAGAGGGTTAACCCTGACTGGAAGAAGGTAAAAACCTGAAGGTCGATTGAACGAAACATTGCAAATAAAAACCGGAGGAAGGTCGATTGAACGAAACATTGCCAGTAAAATTTCGTGATGAAGCACATTTTGGTAGTGTGTGGGATTTATACATTTTTGAATGCCAGAACTTGCAAAATGCAAAACATGAACACAGTTTGATACTTTGACAAATGGATTTTTAAGGAATTGTTTTGTTTTTTTGTCGATACAAAAGGTCCTACTAACGTTTCTTCTGTTGCAAGGTTCACAATCAACTTCCTGCGCGGTAACGATATCGCCCTTCACATCAACCCGCGATTCAACGAAGGAGGAAAAGCGGTTCTGGTCCGCAATCATAAACTGGGGGAACGTTGGGGGAAAGAGGAGCGGGAGCTTCTGGGGCCGTTTCCCTTCATGCCGGGACATCACTTTGAGGTAAACGATACGCTGGGGTTCGAACTCCAAGACCCTCTGCCTAAAAACAAATTGTTGAAACGATTCCCGTTTATTGGTGGGATTAAAGCACCGGGAGCATCCAAAAAGTGATGTAGGAGTGTGTGCGATTGACATGAAGACGCGAGTGTCACTGCTGTAACCTTCACGTCTCTCTGTAGATGAAGATCCTCTGCACCTTCACGGAGTTCAAGGTGGTCGTCAACAACACACCCGTCTTTGAATTTAAGCACCGTATCAGAGAGGTCAACCAGATCGACCGCATCAACATCCTGCATGACGTCACGCTCACGTCCGTCAACGTGGACACGCTCCCGTGAGACAGGGTCAACTAAACTAACCTTGCAGAGTATCAAACACACAGCTTCCAGACGGAGCCTCAATTAAACACAACCTCACGCAAACATCACGACTGGACAAAACGTCTTTCCCTTTAACTGAGAGTTACAGAAACTTGTAAACCATAAGGTCTCATTTGTTAACATTAACTATGATTAAGAAATACTTAAGAAGTATTGTTCATTATTAGTTCATGATCATTTCAACAATTACTAATACATTAAAACCAAATGTATTGCTTAATGGAGCTGAGCTACTGTAACTACTGTATTACTCATTGTTAGATAATGCTCTTTAGCGCATTACCAATTAGTCTTTATTGTAAAGTGCTACAGAGTTTTCTTTACCAAAATAATGGAGTATTAACTAAGAAATATTACCACTGGTAACACTTTACAATATGGTCAATTACTGTAATTGGATGTAAAACTTTTTTTCTAATTTGGTTTCTTTTGTGCAGGGTCAGAAATGTTTGGGAAAGTTTAAAGGGTTAGTTCACCCAAAAATGAAAATTAAGTCATTAATTACTCACCCTCATGCTGTACCAACCCCGTAAGACCTTCGTTCATCTTCAGAACACAAATTAAGATATTTTTGATTAAATCTGAGAGGTACATCACTGCTACATAGGCTGCCTAAGGGAATGAAACTTGACGGCCCAGAAAGTCATTAAAGAAAATGTTTAAATATTGAATGTGCCTACAGTGGCTCCACTATAAGTTTATCAAGCGACGAGAATACTTTTTGTGCGGAAAAAAAACAAAAATAACGACTTTATTCGACCATCTCTTCTCTTCCGTGTCTTTCTCCTAAGCTGTTGGCGTAGTGTAACAGCGCAGCGCTTCTGTGTTATACGTCACACGTAGGCTCACTATTGGTCGACGCTGGTCATGTGTGTGATGCGTGTGACGTTCAACCAGAAGCGTTGCGCAATAACAATGCGTGAAATCTCCAGGCCCAAAGAGAATACTTGAATAGAGTCGCTTTTTTTGTTTGTTTTTTGCGCTCAAAAAGTATTCTCGTAGCTCGATAAACTTAAGATCTAGCCACTGTAGTCAGTTGGACTCTTTTAACGATTTCTTTAATAACTTTTCGGGGCCGTCAAGTTTCATTCCCTTAGGCAGCCTATGTAGCAGTGATGTACCTCTCAGATTTAATCAAAAATATCTTCATTTGTGTTCCGAAGATGAACGAAGGTCTTACGGGGTTGGTACAGCATGGGGGTGAGTAATTAATGACTTAATTTTCATTTTTGGGTGAACTAACCCTTTAATACTAATGCCTACAAAATTCAAGATATGGCTGCAAAAATAGCACTTGTATAAGATATTGATTTTTATATTATAACATATGCTCTAATTAAGCAATATCACAGGAGCAAGAGAGCCGTTTTTACCAATATGAGCACGATTGTAAATGTGACTTTTTACAATAAACAAAATGTTTGTAGAACATGAATCTGGATGTTATTGATGAAGGTGTGATTCTGCACAAATTAATCTTGTTAGTGATTTCATTGAATTGCAGCTCTATATAGTGTCTTATTATTCTAACTGTATGTGTTGATTAAATAGAAGAATTTCTAAGGCGGTAGATGTGGATCATTTGACTATACCTTTTTAACTATTGTTAACAAATACAACTTTTGATTGGAAAAACCTTTAGTAAATGTTCAAATTTAAGATTGATAAATGCTGCTGTATACGTATTTTTCATTGTTGTGGTAAAATTGTCAAATGTTGATTTTTCAATAATGAAAACTTCACTAGTGATCTCAAGACGGTGCATTATGATGATTAAACAGACAATAACATGTTATGACTAACATATGCAGAGCTTACTTAGAAATACTAATGTTGAGTGTGAATTAAAGTCATTGTAAATGAATAAAAAAGGATCTACTTTAAATACATATCAAATTTATGTTTATTGTGTGAAAAATCATGTCAAACAATCACTGATCACAAATAAATAAATACAAATAAAAGTATGGGTTTTAACATGTTATTACATTATCACTAACATGACATGTTATTAGTTTGGCAATAAAACATGAATAAAATGGAAATCCAAAAAATTAAAAAACAAACAATCATGAGTCACAACTGGTGATAATAAAAAAATATCAACATCCACAAGACTTAATTACATAAGTTGGTGAACTAGAACAAATTAAAAATGTAGATTATGAGAATCTGTATGGAGTATGGAGAGTATGAGGAATATAAAGAGTATGGGGAGTATGGGGAATATAGAGAGTATGGGGAGTATGGTGAATATAGAGAGTATGGGGAGTATGGGGAATATAGAGAGTATGGGGATTATGGAGAGTATGGGGAGTATGGAGAGTATGAGGAATATAAAGAGAATGGGGAGTATGGGGAATATAGAGAGTATGAGGAGTATGAGGAGTATGGAGAGTATGGGGAGTATGGAGAGTATGGGGAGTATGGGGAGTATGGAGAGTACGGGGAATATAAAGAGTATGGGGAGTATGGAGAGTATGGGGAGTATGAGGAGTATGGGGAGTATGGGGAGTACGGGGAATATAAAGAGTATGGGGAGTATGGAGTATGGGGAGTATGGGGAGTATGGAGAGTATGGAGGAGTACGGGGAATATAAAAGAGTATGGGGAGTATGGGAGTATGGGGGTATGGAGAGTAGGGGAATATAATGTATGGGGAGTATGGAGAGTATGGGGAAGGTAGAGAGTATGGGAGTAGGGGAGTATGGAGGAGTATGGGGAGTATGGGGAGGGGAGTACGGGGAATATAAGTATGGGGAGGGAGTATGGGGAGTATGGGAGGAGTATGGGGAGTATTGGGAGATGAGTACGGGGATATAAATAGAGTATGGGGAGTATGGGGAGTATGGAGAGTATGGAGAGTATGGGGGTATGAGAGTATGGGGAGTATGGAGAGTAGGGGAGTATGAGAGTATGGGGGTATGGAGAGTATGGGGAGTATGGGAGTAGGGGAATATAAGTATGGGGAGTATGGGGAGTATGGAGAGTAGGGGAGTATGGGAGATGTATGGGAGTATGAGGGAGTATGGAGAGTATGGGGAGTAGGGGTACGGGGAATATAGGGGGTATGGGGAGTATGGAGAGTATGGGGAGTATGGAGAGTAGGGGATTATGGAGGAGATATGGAGAGTATGGAGAGTATGGGGAGTATGGGAGTTGGAGAGTAGGGGAATATAAAGTATGGGGAGTATAGGAGTATGGAGGAGTATGGAGAGTACGGGGAATATAAAGTATGGGGAGTATGGAGAGTATGGGAGTATGGGAGTATGGGGAGGGAGTATGGGGAGTATGGAGAGTATGGGGAGTATGGGGAGTACGGGGAAATAGTAGGGAGTATGGGGGTTATGGAGAGTAGGGGTGGAGTATGGGGAGTATGGAGAGTATGGGAGTAGGAGATGATGGAGTATGGGGAGAGGGAGTATGGGAGTAGGGTACGGGGAATATAAATAGTATGGGGAGTATGGGGATATGGGGGAGTATGGGAGTATGGGAGTATGGAGAGTACGGGGGAATATAAAGAGTATGGGGAGTATGGAGAGTATGGGGTAGGGAGTATGGGGAGTATGGAGAGTATGGGGAGTATGGGGAGTAGGGGAGAGTATGGGAGGTATGGGGAGTATGGGAGTATGGAGAGTAGGGGAGTATGGGGAGTATGGGGAGTATGGGAGTATGGAGAGTACGGGGAATATAATATGGGGAGTATGGGATGGAGTATGGGGAGTAGGGGATATAAGAGTATGGGAGTATGGGGAGTATGGAGAGTATGGGAGTATGGGAGTAGGGGGAGAGTATAGGTGGGGAGTATGGGGAGTATGGGAGTATGGGGAGTATGGGAGAGAGTATGGGAGAGTAGGGGGAGATATGAGAGTATGGGGAGTATGGAGAGTATATGGGGAGTATGGAGGTAGGGGATAAAAGTAGGGGGAGTATGGGGAGTTGGAGAGTAGGGGTATGGGAGTAGGGGAGTATGGGAGTATGGAGAGTATGGGGAGTATGGGAGTGTACGGGGAATATAAAGATGGGGAGTATGGGGAGGTATGGAGAGTATGGAGGTATGAGGGGATGGGGAGTATGGAGAGTAGGGGAGTATGGGGAGTATGGAGGAGTATGGGAGTTGGGAGTATGGGGATATGAGAGTAGGGGAATATAAATAGAGTTGAGTGGGAGTATGGGGAGTATAGGTATGGAGTATGGGAGTATGGAGAGTATGGGAGTAGGGGAGTATGGGAGTATGGAGAGTATGGGTGTAGGGAGTATGGGGAGAGGGAGTATGGGAGAGTACGGGGAATATAATAGAGTATGGGGAGTATGGGGGAGTATGGGGAGTAGGGGAGTATGAGGGGAGTATGGGAGTATGGGGTGATAGGGGAGTATGGGGTATGACGGGGTATAATGGGGATGGGAGTATGGGGAGTATGGGAGTATGGGAGTATGGGGAGAGTATGGAGAGTAGGGGAATATAAAGAGTATGGGGTATGGGAGTATGGAGAGTATGGGGTATGGGAGTATGGGGATATATAGGGGAGTATGGGAGTGGGAGTATGGAGTATGGGGAGTATGGGGAGTATGGAGAGTATGGAGAGTATGGGGAGTATGGGGAGTATGGAGAGTACGGGGAATATAAATAGTATGGGGAGTATGGGGAGTATGAGGAGTAAGGGAGTATGGAGAGTATGGAGAGTATGGAGAGTACGGGGAGTATGGAGAGTATGGAGAGTATGGGGAGTATGGAGAGTATGGGGAGTATGGAGAGTATGGGGAGTATGGGGAGTATGGAGAGTACGGGGAATATAAATAGTATGGGGAGTATGGGGAGTATGGAGAGTATGGAGAGTATGGGGAGTATGGAGAGTATGGAGAGTATGGAGAGTATGGAGAGTACGGGGAGTATGGAGAGTATGGGGAGTATGGGGAGTATGGAGAGTATGGGGAGTATGGGGAGTATGGAGAGTATGGGGAGTATGGGGAGTATGGAGAGTATGGGGAGTATGGGGAGTATGGAGAGTATGGGGAGTATGGGGAGTATGGGGAATATAAAGAGTATGGAGAGTATGGGGAGTATGGAGAGTATGGGGAGTATGGGGAGTACGGGGAATATAAATAGTATGGGGAGTATGAGGAGTAAGGGAGTATGGAGAGTATGGAGAGTACGGGGATTATGGAGAGTATGGAGAGTATGGGGAGTATGGGGAGTATGGAGAGTACGGGGAATATAAATAGTATGGGGAGTATGAGGAGTAAGGGAGTATGGAGAGTATGGAGAGTACGGGGATTATGGAGAGTATGGAGAGTATGGGGAGTATGGGGAGTATGGAGAGTATGGGGAGTACGGGGAATATAAATAGTATGGGGAGTATGAGGAGTAAGGGAGTATGGAGAGTACGGGGATTATGGAGAGTATGGAGAGTATGGGGAGTATGGGGAGTATGGAGAGTATGGGGAGTATGGAGAGTACGGGGAATATAAATAGTATGGGGAGTATGGGGAGTATGGAGAGTATGGGGAGTATAGGGAGTATGGAGAGTATGGGGAGTATGGGGAGTATGGAGAGTAAGTAAGTAAAAAAAGTAAGTAAAATTTATTTGTATAGCACTTTTCTCAGATGAAGATCACAAAGTGCTTCACAACAAAAGGAAGCATTAGCAGCTCTCATAAATACATTTCAATCACAGAACAAAATAAAATAAAATTTAAGTAAAATAAGCAACACTCATACACATACACATTAGACCAGCCTCGACCATCCTCCAGACTAATCAAAAGCCTCTTTAAAAAGCAAAGTTTTCAGCTGACTTTTAAATTTTTCCACACAATCCAAGCAGCGTATGGAAGGAGGCAAAGCGTTCCATAAGCTGGGTGCAACAACTTGGAATGAACGGTCCCCCTAGTTTTAAAATGTGCAAAGGGGGCAACTAATAGTCTCTGACCTGTTGATCTCAGACTACGTGAGGATGTACGCAGCTGTATCAGGTCAGAGATATATGAGGGTGCCTGTCCTTGTAGGGCTCTAAAAGTTAGGACCAAAATTTTGAAGTGCATTCTGAATAGCACTGGTAACCAATGGAGTGAAGCTAAAACTAAAGTAATATGTGCCCTTTTACTCGTGTGGGTTAAAAGCCTAGCAGCAGAATTTTGGACAGTCTGAAGACGACCAAGATCCTTCTTATTAAGGCAAATAAAATGACTATTGCAATAGTCCAAGCGAGACGAGATAAAGCATGAATGATCATCTCTAGCTCGGCTTTTGACACCAAGGCTCTTATCTTAGAAATGTTCCTTAACTGAAAGAAACAGTTTTTAATAAGATGTTTCGAATGTTTCTCCAGAGACATGGCCGCATCAAAAACAACTCCCAGACTCCTGAGACTGGGCTGGACAGACGAACCTAAGTCACAAATGTGTTTCTTTATCTGAGGGATGCTCTGCTCAGGGGCAATGATTAAAGTTTCAGTCTTAGCTGAATTCAACATTAAAAAGTTGTCATTTAGCCACTGCTTAATCCTACTCAGACAGTTCATTAAAGATGACAATTTAAATAACTCAGTGGGCTTAAAGGAGCAATATAACTGAATGTCATCTGCATACAGGTGATAAGAGACATCTTGAAACTGGCTTATAATCTGTCCTAAAGGAAGCATATACAGAAGGAAAAGAATCGGTCCCAGGACAGAACCCTGCGGAACACCACTCAATAAACCTGCAGTATCTGACATGTTCTGATTTATATAAACACTAAAACTTCTACCAGTAAGGTAAGATGAAAACCATTTCAGAGCTGATCCAGATATTCCTAATAGAGCCTGTAGTCTATTAAGCATAATATTGTGGTCAATAGTGTCAAAGGCAGATGTAAGATCCAGCAAAACTAACACTGTATGCTTCCCAGAATCAGCAGACATCAAGATATCGCTTGAAACTTTCACCAGTGCAGTTTCCGTAGAATGTTTTTTACGAAAACCTGACTGATATTTATCAAAAATATCATTATTCTCTAAGAAGGTAGTAAGCTGCTCTGCTACCACTTTCTCTAAAATCTTAGCCATAAAAGGGAGTTTAGATATCGGCCTGTAATTCGAGGGTTGCAATGGATCCAAACTGGGCTTTTTAAGAACTGGTTCAACAATCGCATGTTTAAAAAAGTCAGGAACCACCCCAGTGAAAAGTGAAGTATTAATCATTTCTACAACGCAGGGGCCAATACTATCAAAAACCTGCTTAAACAGCATAGTTGGAAGAACATCACTCTGGCCATAAGATGGTTTCAGCTTATCTAATAGAGTAGAGACATCGAATAATGACAAGTTTAAAAGAGAAACACGGATAGTAAAGACCCAAAGTAAAGGCCTTGTGTGCAGGCGGGGGTAAAATGGTAGCTCTGATATCCTTAATTTTCTCAACAAAGAAGCTAAGAAATACATTGCTATTTGTCAAAGAGAGCACCTTAGTTGGAGAAACAGATGGAGAAACAATAGAATTAATGGTATCAAATAAAAATGTAGGGTTTTTCTTGTTAGAATATATTAGCTGAGAGAAGTAGTTGGTTCTAGCATTCTTCAGGTATTCATTTAGAGAAGTGGTTAATTCCCTAAGATAGAGCCTGTAAACTTCAAGTTTAGTTGTTTTCCATAAACGTTCTATTTTCCGACGTTTACTTCTAAGGCTCTGAATAGATGAATTAATCCATGGGCAGGGCTTTTTAACTGACACAATGTTTGATTTCATAGGAGCCACTTCATCTAGAATTTTGGAACATTGGCTGTTAAAAGATTCCACATACACATTTACATCACTACAACATCTTAGCTGGCATGGATCAAACATAGTAGAAAACCTCCCAGCGACATCCTGGTTAAAAACTCTCCTCTGAGCCTTAATTCTCAGAGGCGGGGGGTCCCGTGGTAGATTTAAGCTAAAGAAAACACAACTATGGTCACTCACATGGACATCCTCCACACTCACATTTACTATCTCAAGCCCTAATGAGAAAACAAGGTCCAGGGTGTGCCCCTTTAAGTGAGTAGGACCTGAGACATATTGCGTAAAGTTAAAAGAGTCAGTGATAGATAGGAGATCTGAAGCAGCAATACATGACATATCATCAATGTGAAGATTAAAATCTCCAATTATTAAAACTTTCTCCAGCTTAATTATAGAGGTTAACAAATCAGTAAAATCAGTAAGGAAGATACCTGCAGGGCCAGGAGGACGGTAAATTAACACACAGTGAAATATGTTTACAGCACCGACCTTAATCATCTGTGATTCAAACGAGGAAAATGATTCACAATGGATTCGTCTGCATAGAAGATAGTCTCGATACACAACAGCGAGGCCACCACCTCGGCGACCCGTTCGAGGTGTCCCAATCACTGAGCAACCTGTAGGGCAGAGCTCATTTAAGTGAACGGCCTCCTTATCCTTTTGCCATGTTTCTGTGAGGAACATAAAATCCATCTTTTCCATGAAGATAAGATCGTTGATGACATGCGCCTTGTTTGTGATGCAACGAGCATTTAGCAGCGCTAAACGGAGCAATGATGGCAGTCCAGTCTCCTTAGTAGCAGGTTGTAGCGGTCGCAAACACCTAGTACAGTCACGTGATTTCCAGCGGTGTCGTGGGTCCAATCGCTGGTCAGGCAGGTCAGACACAAACTGCAGTTTCCCAACTGCAAGTCCATCTCCGCCCCACGGTGACCAAAGTAGAGGTCTTCACAGTGCACCCGAGACCCGTCGACCCGGGACCCGACCCGGGACCCGTACGGGTTCGGGTCTAAATTTTAAATGATCGGCCGGGTCCGGGTCGGGTCCGAATTTATTACTTCGGGTCCCGGGTCTGTTTAAAATTGTGTGTAATACCCGTGCGATCGGACTCGATCAGAGCCAGAATGAGTCAGATCAGCACTGCTTGTGTTTTTTTGCAACTTGTAAAAGTAGGTAAAGAAAAGAGAAATAATAAAAAAAGCGATCTCTCTCTCTCTTTCTCTCTCTCTCTCCCTCCCTCCCTCCCGTTAGAAGCAGAGCGCGCGGCCGCGCCCAGACTCAAAGAGAGTTAATGCAACTGCACGCACGGTAATGATGGATACCTTTGTGTGCAGTGGGGAAACAGATCTTTACTATATTTAAGTTTATTTTATTTCTATATTTTATTTTATGTTTTTCTTGGTAGTAATTATTGATATGTAGGTAGGCTACTATGTATAAGTGTCATTTTGAGTTCGTGTTCCTATTATGTGACATAGTAAATGGTTCAAATCTCAAAAATGCTTGCAGACTTTGAGTTACACACTCATATTTAAATATATTTCAAATCAGCAACAAAATCTGAGGTGAATTGTCACATAAATGTTTTCTATGACTCTCAAATTCGTTAAAAAAACCCCAACATTTTAGGCTGATCCAGCTAGCGCGCATGTGCAGTCTCAAGTTTGTCGCATCATGTCATGTTTCTTTGGCAACTGGAGCTTCCAGCAGAGAGCACATATGATAGCAAATAAAAATGTCAGCGACCATGGCACCGAACGAGCAATTGTTATTATAAGTTAGTTCAAAAGGACAAACGGTTAAGTTAGTTATTATGCGAGTTAACTCGAGTCAGAATGCACATGTGCAAACAAAGTTGCATTTGTCATCCATCACCGTGACATCAAGTGGACTTTTAAAGCTGAAATACTGAGTGGATTAAGCTTGGAATAACGAGAGAAATAACATGGATAGAACTTTCTTGTCGGTGGATTGCAATGCATCACAGTCAGTCAGGTAACGTTACAAGAAAGTGAGACGACGACTACTAAAATTATGTAAGACAAAAAGTTTTATTTTTCGCAACTTGTGTGAAATAATATGTGACAATCGGGTCCAGTCGGGTTTGTGTCTTCCCGTCGGGTTCGGGTCCAGTTTTCAAATAATAAACGGGTCCAGGTCGGGTCCGGGCACGGCGTTTCTCGGATCTGCACGGGTCCGGGTCCAACTTTTGAAATAAAAGACGGGTCCGGGTCGGTTCGGTTTAGCACATTACGGGTCTCTTCCGGGTCGGGCATGAATTTTTGGACCCGTGAAGACCTCTAGACCAAAGGGGATCACGTCCAGCAGGCAGGACGAGCCGCAGGCTACCCTGCGACAGAGCGCCCCCGGCACCTATATCCCGAGGAAAAACCGGCAGCAGCCACCGTGGCCGCCGCCTGCAGAGAAGCCCGGGCACCTCTATCGCCGAAGACAGCCTCATCGCGACCGAACGCCAGCTCTGCAACCCCTTTTCCTTCGTCTCTTCTTTGGGTTTCCACGACCCCGAAGTAAAAAAACGGCAATCAAATAGGCTGGGTGTGCACACCAGCGGGGGTGGAAAAGTTTGACTAACTCTCCCAGCTGTTACTGAGTCCTTCCATATATACTCCAATGTTCATTAGGGTATCACGATCGTATGTCAGAACCGCGGTGACACAGTGATAAAATGGCAGGGTTAATGTGACCATAAAAAAGACATACACAAACAAGTAAGAACGACATAGATGAGACGCAGCAACGGCCATGCCAAACAAAGGCGCCATCTTCCCGAGTCAAATATGAATTGTATGGAGAGTATGGAGAGTACGGGGAGTATGGAGAGTACGGGGAGTATGGAGAGTACGGGGAGTATGGAGAGTACGGGGAGTATGGAGAGTACGGGGAGTATGGGGAGTATGGAGAGTATGGAGAGTATGGGGAATATAAGGAGTATGGGGAGTATGGAGAGTATGGGGAGTATGGAGAGTACGGGGAAAATAAAGAGTATGGGGAGTATGGAGAGTATGGGGAGTATGGGGAGTATGGGGAATATAAAGAGTATGGGGAATATAAAGAGTATGGGGAGTATGGGGAGTATGGAGAGTATGGGGAGTATGGAGAGTATGGGGAGTATGGAGAGTATGGGGAGTATGGGGAGTATGGGGAGTATGGGGAGTATGGAGAGTATGGGAGTATGGAGAGTATGGGGAGTATGGGGAGTACGGGGAATATAAAGAGTATGTAAAGTATGGTGAGTATGGAGTGAAGCGCTACACCTGCTGCTGGAGTCTTTCCTCCACTGAGCGCAGCAGCAGAAGTGAGTACTGCTCTAGTAATGCCAGCGTGGCCTTCCCCTCTCCCGTCCCGGATCCGGTCTTCCCCTCTCCCGTCCCGGATCCGGTCTTCCCCTCTCCCGTCCCGAGCCGGTCTTCCCCTCTCCCGTCCCGGAGCCGCCCCCCGTCCGCGTTTCCCCTCTCCCAACCCGGAGCCGGTATTCCCCTCTCCCATCCCGGATCCGGTCTTCCCCTCTCCCGTCCCAGGGCCGGTCTTCCCCTCTCCCGTCCCGGATCCGGTCTTCCCCTCTCCCGTCCCGGATCCGGTCTTCCCCTCTCCCGTCCCGGAGCCGGTCTTCCCCTCTCCCATCCCGGATCCGGTCTTCCCCTCTCCCATCCCGGAGCCGGTCTTCCCCTCTCCCATCCCAGATCCGGTCTTCCCCTCTCCCATCCCGGATCCGGTCTTCCCCTCTCCCATCATTGATCCGGGTGATCCCGGCACTGAATCCAGCTCGGATCGCACGAGCACTAGAGCGTCTGACATCAGCTTCTGCATCTGCTGCTGCTCACCGCTGCACCCAGGATCATGGGACATCAGCTGAACACACCAGCAATACAGCATTCAATCAGCAGACCATACTGTGAGTGAGTGAGTGAGTGAGTGAGTGAGTGAGTGAGTGAGTGAGTGAGTGAGTGAGTGAGTGAGTGAGTGAGTGAATGAGTCAGTGAGTCAGTGAATGAGTAAGTCAGTGAGTGAGTGAGTGTATGTGTGAGTGTGTGTGTGTGTGTGTGTGTGTGTGTGTGTGTGTGTGTGTGTGTGTGTGTGTGTGTGTGTATGATGAGTCAGTAAGTCAGTGTGAGTTGTGTGTGTGTGTGTGTGTGTGTGTGTGTGTGTGTGTGTGTGTGTGTGTCAGTGAGTGAGTGAGTGAGTGAGTGAGTGAGTAAGTTAGTGAGTGAGTGAGTAAGTTAGTCAGTGAGTGAGTAAGTTAGTGACTGAGTGAGTGAGTGATTTAGTCAGTGAGTGAGTAAGTGAGTGAGTGAGTGAGTGAGTAAGTTAGTCAGTGAGTTAGTCAGTGACTGACTGAGTGAGTGAGTGAGTGAGTGAGTAAGTTAGTCAGTGAGTGAGTAAGTTAGTCAGTGACTGAGTGACTGAGTGAGTGAGTGAGTGAGTGATGAGTGAGTGTGAGTGAGTAGTAGTAGAGTGAGTGAGGTTAGTCATGAGTGTAGTAGTGAGTGAGTGAGTAAGTTAGTCAGTGAGTGAGTGACGTGAGTGAGTGAGTGAGTAAGTTAGACAGTGAGTGAGTGAGTGAGTAAGTTAGTCAGTGAGTGAGTGAGTGAGTGAGTAAGTTAGTCAGTGAGTGAGTAAGTTAGTGAGTGAGTGAGTGAGTGAGTAAGTTAGTCAGTGAGTGAGTAAGTTAGTCAGTGAGTGAGTGAGTGAGTGAGTGAGTAAGTTAGTCAGTGAGTGAGTAAGTTAGTCAGTGAGTGAGTGAGTGAGTGAGTGAGTGAGTGAGTAAGTTAGTCAGTGAGTGAGTAAGTTAGTCAGTGACTGAGTAAGTTAGTCAGTGAGTGAGTGAGTGAGTGAGTCAGTGAGTGAGTGAGTGAGTAAGTTAGTCAGTGAGTGAGTGAGTGAGTAAGTTAGTCAGTGAGTGAGTGAGTGAGTGAGTAAGTGAGTTAGTCAGTGAGTGAGTAAGTTAGTCAGTGAGTGAGTGAGTGAGTGAGTAAGTTAGTCAGTGAGTGAGTAAGTTAGTCAGTGAGTGAGTAAGTTAGTGAGTGAGTGAGTGAGTGAGTTATTCAGTGAGTAAGTTAGTCAGTGAGTGAGTGAGTGAGTGAGTAAGTTAGTCAGTGAGTGAGTGAGTAAGTTAGTCAGTCAGTCAGTGAGTGAGTGAGTGAGTGAGTGAGTAAGTTAGTCAGTGAGTGAGTAAGTTAGTCAGTGAGTGAGTGAGTGAGTGAGTAAGTAAGTCAGTGAGTGAGTGAGTAAGTTAGTCAGTGAGTGAGTGAGTGAGTGAGTCAGTGAGTGAGTGAGTGAGTGAGTGAGTAAGTTAGTCAGTGAGTGAGTGAGTAAGTTAGTCAGTGAGTGAGTAAGTTAGTCAGTGAGTGAGTGAGTTAGTCAGTGAGTGAGTGAGTGAGTAAGTCAGTGAGTGAGTGAGTGAGTAAGTTAGTCAGTCAGTGAGTGAGTAAGTTAGTGAGTGAGTGAGTGAGTGAGTAAGTTAGTGAGGTGAGTGAGTAAGTTAGTCAGTGAGTGAGTAAGTTAGTCAGTGAGTGAGTAAGTTAGTCAGTGAGTGAGTGAGTGAGTAAGTTAGTCAGTGAGTGAGTGAGTGAGTGAGTAAGTTAGTCAGTGAGTGAGTGAGTAAGTTAGTCAGTGAGTGAGTGAGTGAGTGAGTAAGTTAGTCAGTGAGTGAGTGAGTGAGTGAGTGAGTGAGTGAGTGAGTAAGTTAGTCAGTGAGTAAGTTAGTCAGTCAGTGAGTGAGTGAGTGAGTGAGTGAGTGAGTAAGTTAGTCAGTGAGTGAGTAAGTTAGTCAGTGAGTGAGTGAGTAAGTTAGTCAGTGAGTGAGTGAGTGAGTAAGTTAGTTAGTGAGTGAGTGAGTGAGTGAGTAAGTTAGTCAGTCAGTCAGTCAGTGAGTGAGTGAGTGAGTGAGTAGTGAGTGAGTGAGTGAGTGAGTGAGTGAGTGAGTGAGTGAGTGAGTGAGTAAGTAAGTTAGTCAGTGAGTGAGTAAGTTAGTCAGTCAGTGTAGTGAGTGAGTGAGTGAGTGAGTTAGTCAGTGAGTAAGTTAGTCAGTGACTGAGTAAGTTAGTCAGTGAGTGTGAGTGAGTGAGTGAGTAGTGGAGTAAGTTAGTCAGTGAGTGAGTGAGTGAGTAAGTTAGTCAGTGAGTGAGTGAGTAAGTTAGTGAGTGAGTGAGTGAGCGAGTAAGTTAGTCAGTCAGTCAGTCAGTCAGTGAGTGAGTGAGTAAGTTAGTCAGTGAGTGAGTGAGTGAGTGAGTGAGTTAGTCAGTGAGTGAGTGAGTGAGTGAGTGAGTAAGTTAGTCAGTGAGTGAGTGAGTAAGTTAGTCAGTGAGTGAGTGAGTGAGTAAGTTAGTCAGTGTGAGTGAGTGAGTGAGTGAGTTAGTCAGTGAGTGAGTAAGTTAGTCAGTGAGTGAGTGAGTGAGTGAGTAAGTTAGTCAGTGAGTGAGTGAGTGAGTGAGTAAGTCAGTGAGTGAGTGAGTGAGTAAGTTAGTCAGTGAGTGAGTGAGTCAGTGAGTGAGTGAGTGAGTAAGTTAGTCAGTGAGTGAGTGAGTAAGTTAGTCAGTGAGTGAGTGAGTAAGTTAGTCAGTGAGTGAGTGAGTGAGTAAGTCAGTGAGTGAGTAAGTGAGTGAGTGAGTAAGTTAGTCAGTCAGTGAGTGAGTAAGTTAGTGAGTGAGTGAGTAAGTTAGTGAGTGAGTGAGTAAGTTAGTCAGTGAGTGAGTAAGTTAGTCAGTGAGTGAGTGAGTGAGTGAGTGAGTAAGTTAGTCAGTGAGTGAGTGAGTGAGTGAGTAAGTTAGTCAGTGAGGAGTGAGTGAGTGAGTGGTGAGTTAGTCAGTGAGTGAGTGAGTGAGTGAGTGAGTGAGTAAGTTAGTCAGTGAGTGAGTAAGTTAGTCAGTCAGTGAGTGAGTGAGTGAGTGAGTGAGTGAGTGAGTGAGTAAGTTAGTCAGTGAGTGAGTAAGTTAGTCAGTGAGTAAGTTAGTCAGTGAGTGAGTACACGTTTTTCTATCCTGGTTGGGACTTAAACCCGAATGCATACAGACTCATGGGGACTTGAGTCCCCATGGGTACACCGCTTATAAATCATTATCATACAGAATGAGTTTTTTAAAAAATGCAAAAATGCAGAAAGGTTTCTGTGATGGGTAGGGTTAGGGTTAGTGTAAGGGGAGAGAATTTACAATTTGTACAGTATAAAAACCATAATGTCTCACAAAGATAGCGAATAAGATAAGTCCTCACAAAGATAGCGAACCAGACGTGTGTGTGTGTGTGTGTGTGTGTGTGTGTGTGTGTGTGTGTGTGTGTGTGTGTGTGTGTGTGTGTGTGTGTGTGTGTGTGTGGCTGACCGTCTGATAGAGTCCTGTGGCTCTCCTCACACTGATGCACAGATCGACAGCTGAGCGTCTGCAGGACTCCAGACTGACCACCGGCTCTGTCCACACACACACACACACACACACACATCAGCTTCGTCATACACAGATATAAAGTATTCAAATATTACAGATATCGCTGGCTCTTCGACTAATTGCTTTTGTTCCTCTTTTGTAAACTGCTTTGAATAAAAGCATTTGCGAAATGCATGAATGCAATATTTTTTCTAAATGCCATAATTGTTTGTTAACAAACAAGTATTCATTACTTCAACAAGCTCATTGTTTCTTCATTAAATTATTATATTGTTTAAATTAATAAATTTTTTGCTAACTGTGATTTTGTATATGTACATTTCTGAAATACACAGTTTTCTCTGATAACAGATCACTGTGCGGTCTGAGTTTGTGTTTGGAGCTCCGTCGAATTGATTAATTAATCCTTGATTTTCTTCTTTACCACTCAATTATAAACAGGCACTTTCTATTTTTATATCGTGTGAACTTATCCTCGATAATATTCCTTGTAAAAAACAATCGGATTGCTTTGATATCGCTACTTAGATCCAACTTTCCGAATCTCGGCTACTAGCCTTTAGCCCGCTAGCATTTCACGCGTGGCCTCGCGCCTATCGAGCGTCGTCTCATCTTTTACACCCGTTTCTCTGAAAGCTTCTGAAAGTACAGACACACGTTGATTGTGCTTAGAGCCCGCATCAACGGGGCATAAGCACATGCGCGTGCGGTCTGTGTTTGTGTTTGGAGCTCCGTCGAATTGATTCATTAATCCTTGATTTTCTTCTTTACCACTCAATTGTAAACAGGCACTTTCTATTTTTATATCATGTGAACTTATCCTCGATACTATTCCTTATAAAAAAAAAAAACAATCGGATTGCTTTACTGTTTACTGTTACTACTAATTTACTGTTCATCTGTTATAATGGCGAACATATCGGATGTGTGTCTAACGTTACCTCTGAGTGCAGGTGAGGACACATTCGAGCTGATTTCGGTACGATTGGAGCTGGAGTCGGTGGAGAAGCAGATTCGTGTTCTGCTGGAGAAGCAAGCCGAGCTGCGAGATCGGCGATCAGCGCCTGAAACATCACGCGCCGATGCTCACAAGTCAGTGGTTAGTAACTTTTTGACTTTGACTCCGACTTCGTCTACTCCGTGCGTTTCTCTGCCCAGGAGGACGCGATCATCTCTGCCTTCAATCACTCCTGCACCCTGGGTCACGACACGAGCCAGGACCAGAGCAAGAACCTCTCCCCCCCTCCCGGTCTTCGAGATCTCCACCCGGAACCGCTTCTTCCCTCTTCGCGAGTCGGAACGCGACGACGCCGTGATCATCGGCACTTCCATGGTCCGCCATGTCCGTGCTACCTCGGGTAAAGGTAAGGTGCGCACTCACTGCTTTCCTGGTGCTCGTGTTCTTGATGTCGCTGCGCAGGTTCCCGAGATCCTGAACGGTGACGAGCGCGTCGGAGCTGTCGTGCTGCACGCGGGGACGAATGACATCAGGCTGCGGCAGACGGAGGTTCTGAAGAAGGACTACCGAAGCCTGATCGAGACGGTACGCAGCACATCGCCTAGAGCAACGATCGTCGTGTCTGGACCGCTTCCCACTTACCGACTTGGACAAGAAAGGTTCAGTAGATTATTTGCTTTAAATGAATGGTTAATGTCATGGTGTAATGAACAGAAACTGCTCTTTGTAAATAATTGGAATCTGTTTTGGGAGCGACCTAGGCTCTTCCGTCCTGATGGTCTGCACCCCAGCAGAGTCGGAGCGGCTGTTCTGTCGGACAACATCTCCAAGACGCTACACACCATCTGACTAGTAAGTCAAAGTCCAAATCATAGTCTTTGCTGTCCCAACTTAATTGATATAAGTACCAATGTAGAACATTATATAGAAACTGTGTCTATTCCTCGCTTAGTGAAGCCAAACAATAAATCTACTGTAAGATCTAGCAAGAATATTATTGTAATTAAACCAGAAAATCTAAATATCAGTGAACAAAAACAATTTCTAAAGCTAGGGCTTCTAAACATTAGATCGCTCACACCTAAGGCGGTTATTGTAAATGAAATGGTCACAGATAATAATTTCGATGTTCTGTGCCTTACTGAAACCTGGCTTAAACCAAATGATTATTTCGGTCTAAATGAGTCTACTCCACCAGGATACTGTTATAAGCATGAGCCCCGTCTGATCGGTCGTGGCGGCGGTGTTTCAACAATCTATAGAGATATTCTTAATGTTACTCAGAAAACTTGTCATAGGTTTAATTCGTTTGAAGTACTTGTGCTAAATGCTACGCTCTTAGATGTAAGAAAGAAATCCTTATTATCTCTAGCCTTGGCTACCGTATATAGACCTCCAGGGCCATATACTGATTTCCTAAAAGATTTTGCAGACTTTCTCTCAGACCTATTGGTCAATGTCGATAAAGCAATAATTATTGGTGACTTTAACATACACTTAGATAATACAAATGATGCGTTAGGGGCTGCGTTTACAGATCTATTAAACTCTTTTGGGGTGAAGCAAAACGTCAGTGGTCCCACTCATCGTCTAAATCATACACTAGATTTAATTATTTCATATGGAACCGATCCAACCGATATAGATATTATACCGCAAAGTGACGATCTCACTGATCATTACATGGTAACTTGCATAATACGCACTGCTGAAATTTGTCATGTTGCACCACGTTATAGACCAGGCAGAACAATCCTTCCAACCACTATAGATAGATTCTCAAATAGCTTACCTGATCTATCTCAGCTGCTCAGTAAACCCAAACAAACAGATGAACTAGAGGAAATGACTAGCAGTATGAGCAACATTTTCTCTAGTACACTAGATATTGTTGCACCAATTAGATTAAAAAAGGTTAGAGAGAAAACTAAAACACCATGGTACAACAGTGCTACGCATGCTATCAAGAGAGAAACTCGTAACTTAGAGCGTAAATGGAAACGAACTAATTTAGAGGTCTTCAGAATCGCGTGGAAAGACAGAATGTCACGTTATAAAAGGGCTCTAAAATCAGCCAGGGCTGAGCATATCCGCAAACTAATTGAAAACAACCAAAATAATCCAAGGTTTTTATTTAACACCGTGGCTAGACTAACAAATAATCAGACATCTCCAGAGCAAAATATTCCGTTACAATATAGTAGTAATGATTTTATGAATTACTTCAATGAGAAAATAGAAAGCATCCGAAACACAATTGTAAATGTACAATCCTCTATGGTGTCTTATGACTCGACCTCAATTATGGCCCCTCTAGAACAACTACACCGCTTTACAACTATAGGACAGGAAGAACTAAATAAACTTATCATTGCATCTAAACCAACAACATGTTTATTAGATCCAATACCCACTAAACTACTTAAAGAAGTGTTACCTGTAGTGGAAGAGCCTCTTCTCAATATTATTAACTCGTCTTTATTTTTAGGTCACGTTCCAAAAATATTCAAGCTGGCAGTAATAAAACCTCTCATTAAGAAACCACAATTAGATCCAAATAACCTAGCAAATTACAGACCCATCTCAAATCTTCCATTTATGTCTAAAATACTAGAAAAAATTGTGTCCGCTCAATTGTACTCTTTCTTGCAAGAAAATGATATCTATGAAAAATTTCAGTCGGGATTCAGACCGCATCATAGCACAGAAACTGCGCTAGTTAAAATTACAAATGATTTACTCTTAGCCTCTGACCAAGGCTGTATCTCAATACTAGTTCTACTTGATCTTAGTGCTGCGTTCGACACTATAGATCATAAAATACTCTTAGATCGACTACAAAACTACACTGGTGTTCAGGGACAGGCATTAAGCTGGTTTAGATCGTACTTATCAGACCGTTACCATTTTGTCTGTTTAAATGGGGAAAAATCAAAGATAACATCAGTAGACTATGGAGTGCCGCAAGGATCTGTCCTAGGCCCTCTGCTATTCTCAATATATATGCTGCCACTTGGTAATATTATAAGAAAACATGGAATTAGTTTTCACTGTTATGCTGATGACACTCAATTATATATCTCATCACGACCAGATGAAAACACTAACTTATCTAACTTGACAGAGTGTCTAAAAGATATAAAATGCTGGATGACGTGTAATTTCCTGCTATTAAATTCAGATAAAACGGAGGTATTACTTATTGGTCCAAAAAACTACCCACAAAATCCCTTACAATACAACTTTAATTTAGAAGGATGTCCTGTTACTTTATCCACTACAGTAAAAGACCTGGGTGTTATACTAGACCGCAACTTGACTTTCGAAAATCATATCTCATATGTTACAAGAACAGCATTTTTCCACCTTAGAAACATTGCTAAGCTACGTAACATGCTATCTGTTTCAGATGCAGAAAAGTTAGTTCATGCATTCATGACCTCGAGACTAGATTACTGTAATGCTTTATTAGCTGGTTGTCCTGCATCCTCAATAAACAAGCTACAGCTAGTGCAAAATGCAGCCGCTAGAGTTCTTACTAGATCAAGAAAATATGATCATATAACACCAATTTTATCATCTCTACACTGGTTACCTATTAAGTTCCGTATCAATTACAAAGTATTACTATTGACTTATAAAGCTCTAAATGGTTTAGCTCCTGTGTATTTAACAGACCTTCTATCGCCCTACAATCCATCGAGCTCTTTAAGATCACAAAATTCGAGGCTTCTGGTCGTTCCTAGGATATCTAAGTCTACTAAAGGAGGGAGGGCGTTCTCACATTTATCTCCTAAACTCTGGAATAGCCTTCCTGATATTGTTCGAGACTCAGACTCGCTGTCCCAGTTTAAAACTAGATTAAAGACGCATCTCTTTAACCAAGCATTCACTTAATGCTTACCTTTTATACTACTTCTGAATCAGTTCGAATGCATTAATATTATGAACATCAGCTATGCTAATTATTTCCCATCTGTCTTTCTGCTGTTATCTCGGGACGCTAGTCCCGAGGTAAATAGCGTTCGTCAGCTCCAGTTTGTATCCAGCCTCTCACGAAGACTTCAGATGCCCCGACACCTGTGGAGAGACGACTAAACGCCTGTGGAGAGACGACTAAACGCCTGTGATGAGACGACTAAACGCCTGTGGAGAGACGACTAAACGCCTGTGATGAGACGACTAATCGCCTGTGGAGAGACGACTCGACGCCTGTGAAGAGACGACTAAACACCGGCGATATGTTATGCCTAAATTTATACATGATTAACTAACTGTATTTTTCTTTGTACATTTCTGAAATGCACTTTCTGTAAAGCTGCCTTGAGACAATGTGTATTGTGAAAAGCGCTATACAAATAAACTTGAATTGAATTGAATCACTGTAAACTGTAATGTGCATTTTCTTTTGAATCTAATTAATAATGCTAGAGGAAGAGGAAGGAAAACCTTGATCATCAGACGTCACAGAGAAAGCCTTCACCGCCGCTCGAGGACGCTGCGTCTGCTGCGGGTCAGAGGTCACGGCTCCTGATGACCCCGGGTCAGAGGTCACAGCTCCTGATGACCCCGCAACAGAGGTCAGGGCTCCTGATGACCCCGCAACAGAGGTCACGGCTCCTGATGACCCCGGGTCAGAGGTCACAGCTCCTGATGACCCCGCAACAGAGGTCAGGGCTCCTGATGACCCCGCAACAGAGGTTACGGCTCCTGATGACCCCGGGTCAGAGGTCACAGCTCCTGATGACCCCGCAACAGAGGTCACGGCTCGTGATGACCCCGGGTCAGAGGTCACGGCTCCTGATGACCCCGCGTCAGAGGTCAGGGCTCCTGATGACCTCGGGTCAGCGTAAGGAGAGCTGCATTTGCTCGGGCACTCTGCAAACGGGCTGCTCAGGCGCTGACAGGCACGAGGTTTGCCGTGTTTTTGTTCGGCTGGAGCGTTTGGGAACGGCAGGGTCATGTGGAGGTCGTCGCCGATGGAAACGCAGCGGCTGACCTTGGCCCTGGAGCTGGTGGTGGGGCTCATGTAGGAGCAGGAGCGGGGGCTGTCCCAGGGCACAGTGGGGTCGATCCGCTCCAAACTCAGCTTCGACAGGCTGGGACGCGACTCTCCACGGAGACGGGATGGAGTCAGGGACTTTTGCCCTGGGAAAAAAAAATAATATTTAAAATAAACACATGGTAAAAGAAATAGAAGGGAAAAAACAGCTTGTTTATGCATCATGCATGTGGTCACTATTCACCACCATTATATCTTAATAAAATTGATCACAATATTAGTTAGTATTAGAAAATTCCCTAGACTTCAGGATTAAAGGCAGAAACTGACAGGAAATGCATGGATAAGGAGTTTAGTGTGGAGGATCCTGATAGAACAGCTCAGGGATGAATAACAGCAGAGACTAAGAGCTTCACATCCAACATCAGTGCCGGACCTCACTAATGCAATTCTACAAGACTCCCACAAACACACACTTGAAACCTGTCGTAGGTGGAGGTTTGAGATGGAGCGCACGCTCACCGTCAGCGGCCAGATGGAGAGCTGAAACAGATCTGTGGAGTCGAGCAGGAGTTCTGCTGGGGTAAGGGTGGCTCCTCTGGGAGACGCAGCGCTGGTCCCGATCCCGATCCGTGTTCTCCATCAGCGGTCTGACACTCCCGACGCTCCGCTTCACCGCCGGCTGATGGAGAAACACACCGTCCGTCCTGCACATGGAGAAGCTTGTGTTACTGCCTTACACACCCTGCTGCAGTCCAGCACACCCGAGGATCTACACACACACCCGAGGATCTACACACACCTGAGGATCTACACACACACCCGAGGATCTACACACACCTGAGGATCTACACACACACCTGAGGATCTACACACACACCTGAGGATCTACACACACACCTGAGGATCTACACACACCTGAGGTTCTACACACACCTGAGGTTCTACACACACACCCGAGGATCTACACACACCTGAGGATCTACACACACACCCGAGGATCTACACACACACCCGAGGATCTACACACACCTGAGGATCTATACACACCTGACGGATATACACACACCTGACGGATCTACACACACCCTGAGGATCTACACACACACCGAGGATCTACACACACCCGAGGATATACACACTGAGGATCTACACACACCTGAGGATCTACACACACCTGAGGATCTACACACACCCGAGGATCTACACACACCTGAGGATCTACACACACCTGAGGATCTACACACACACCGAGGATCTACACACACCTGACGGATCTACACACACCCGAGGATCTACACACACCTGTGAGGATCTACCACACACCTGAGGATCTACACACACACACCTGAGATCTACACACACACACCTGAGGATCTACACACACCTGCACGGATCTACACACACCCTGAGGATCTACACACACCTGAGGATCTACACACACACCTGAGGATCTACACACACCCGAGGATCTACACACACCTCGAGGATCTACACACACCCGAGGATTACACTACCGGATCTACACACACCCTGACGGATATACACACACACCTGAGGATCTACACACACACCAGAGTATCTACACACACACCTGAGGATCTACACACACACCCCCGAGGATCTACACCACACCCCGAGATCTACACACACACACCCTGAGGATCTACACACACCCCTGAGGATCTACCACACACCGAGGATCTACACACACACACCCGAGGATCTACACACACCCGAGGATCTACACCACCAGGATCACACACACCCGAGGATCTACACACACCCCCGAGGATCTACACACACACACACCCGAGGATCTACCACACCCCGAGGATCTACACACACCCGAGGATCTACACACACCCCCGGGACTACACACACCCACACCGAGGATCTACACACACCCCCGAGGATCTACACACACACCCGAGGATCTACACACACACACCCGAGGATCTACACACACACCCGAGGATCTACACACACACCCGAGGATCTACACACACACCCGAGGATCTACACACACACCCGAGGATCTACACACACACCCGAGGATCTACACACACACCCGAGGATCTACACACACACCCCGAGGATCTACACACACCCCCGAGGATCTACACACACACCCCCCGCACACACACACCCCGAGGATCTACACACACCCCCGAGGATCTACACACACACCCGAGGATCTACACACACACCCGAGGATCTACAACACACACCCGAGGATCTACACACACACCCGAGGACCTACACACACACCCGAGGACCTACACACACACACCCCCGAGGATCTACACACACACACCCCCGAGGATCTACACACACACACACACGAGGATCTACACACACACACACACACGAGGATCTACACACACACACACGAGGATCTACACACACACACAAACCCAAGGATCTACACACACACCCGAGGATCTACACCACACACCCGAGGATCTACACACACACCCGAGGATCTACACACACACCCGAGGATCTACACACACACCCGAGGATCTACACACACACAAACCCAAGGATCTACACACACACCCCGAGGATCTACACACACACCCGAGGATCTACACACACACCCGAGGATCTACACACACACACCCGAGGATCTACACACACACCCGAGGATCTACACACACACCCGAGGATTCTACACACACACACACCGAGGATCTACACACACACCCGAGGATCTACACACACATCCGAGGATCTACACACACATCCGAGGATCTACACACACACCCGAGGATCTACACACACACCCGAGGATCTACACACAACCCGAGGATCTAACACACACACCCGAGGATCTGCACACACATCCGAGAATCTACAGCTCAGTGTGTCTTATATGTGATGAAGATTGCATCATTGATTCTGTTTACTACTGGGAAGCTACTCTGAAACCCTAACCCAACCCCTACTGTATAAAGAGCTGTAGAAATAAAGCTGACTGACATTCATGCATTTAACAGATGCTTTTATCCAAAGCAACTTACAAAAGAGCAAAAGCAACAGCAAAAGTGGAGCAAACATGAGTAAATGTTTACCGTCTGCCGCCGTCTGCGAGTCTCTCTGTGTGTTCATGTCTGCCGGTCCCATCATCATCATCATCATCATCATCATCATCATCATCATCATCATCATCATCATCAGATACGAGCAGCTCATCTGAGGAACACAGGCAGAAGAATGAGGAACACGATACTTCATCTCTGCTGTTTATCTGAGCCTCTGTGTGTGCCGTCTTTTCTTTAATTAGTTACATATAAGCCTGTTTTATGCTTCTGCGTCGAATCGACGGCGTACCCCTGCAGACCCCTCTGCGTCGCCACGAACCCCTCTCCGACCCCTACGCCGTAGCTCGACGCGCACCTCCAAAAAATTGTAACTACGCGTTGAGGCGACGCAGACTGCAAGGGCTGTGATTGGTCAGATGCAACGCAACCTGACGCAGAACCATAAAACGGCAACGACGCCGTAGAAGTGACGACATAGCTATGCCGTGGAGTTGACGCAAAAGCATAATGAGGCCTTTACATTCATGCATTTGGCAACTTTAAAGTGTTAAGCCTGGGACACACCAAACCGACGCCAAAGAACTAGTGCTGATGAAAGCCGACGGTGTTGTCTCCTGCGTCGCGTAAAGCTCTGACACTCAGCTGCGTGTGTAAATCACTGTAGATGTGTGTGTAAATCACTGTAGATGTGTGTGTAAATCACTGTAGACGTGTGTGTAAGTGTAAATCACTGTAGATTGTGTGTGTAAATCACTGTAGATGTGTGTGTGTAAATCACTGTAGACGTGTGTGTAAATCACTGTAGACTGTGTGTAAGAGTAAATCACTGTAGACGTGTGTGTAAATCACTGTAGACGTGTGTGTAAGTGTAAATCACTGTAGACGTGAGTGTAAGTGTAAATCACTGTAGACGTGAGTGTAAGTGTAAATCACTGTAGACGTGTGTGTAAGTGTAAATCACTGTAGACGGTGTGTAAGTGTAAATCACTGTAGACGTGTGTGTAAGTGTAAATCACTGTAGACGTGTGTGTAAGTGTAAATCACTGTAGACGTGTGTGTAAGTGTAAATCACTGTAGACGTGTGTGTAAGTGTAAATCACTGTAGACGTGTGTGTAAATCACTGTAGACGTGTGTGTAAGTGTAAATCACTGTAGATGTGTGTGTAAATCACTGTAGACGTGTGTGTAAGTGTAAATCACTGTAGACGTGTGTGTTTAAGTGTAAATCACTGTAGACGTGTGTGTAAGTGTAAATCACTGTAGACGTGTGTGTAAGTGTAAATCACTGTAGACGTGTGTGTAAGTGTAAATCACTGTAGACGTGTGTGTAAGTGTAAATCACTTTAGATGTGTGTGTAAATCACTGTAGACGTGTGTGTAAGTGTAAATCACTGTAGATTGTGTGTAAGTAGTAAATCACTGTAGACGTGTAAGTGTAAATCACTGTAGACGTGTGTGTAAGTGTAAATCACTGTAGACGTGTGTAAGTGTAAATCACTGTAGATGTGTGTGTAAGTGTAAATCACTGTAGACGTGTGTAAATCACTGTAGACGTGTGTGTAAATGTAAATCACTGTAGACGTGTGTGTAAGTGTAAATCACTGTAGACGTGTGTGTAAGTGTAAATCACTGTAGACGTGTGTGTAAGTGTAAATCACTGTAGACGTGTGTGTAAGTGTAAATCACTGTAGACGTGTGTGTAAGTGTAAATCACTGTAGACGTGTGTGTAAGTGTAAATCACTGTAGACGTGTGTGTAAGTGTAAATCACTGTAGACGTGTGTGTAAGTGTAAATCACTGTAGATGTGTGTGTAAATCACTGTAGATGTTGTGTGTAAATCACAGTAGACTGTGTGTGTAAATCACTGTAGACGTGTGTGGTAAATCACTGTAGACGTGTGTGTAAGTGTAAATCACTGTAGACGTGTGTGTAAGTGTAAATCACTGTAGACGTGTGTGTAAGTGTAAATCACTGTAGACGTTGTGTGTAAGTGTAAATCACTGTAGACGTGTGTGTGTAAGTGTAAATCACTGTAGACGTGTGTGTAAGTGTAAATCACTGTAGACGTGTGTTGTAAGTGTAAATCACTGTAGACGTGTGTGTAAGTGTAAATCACTGTAGACGTGTGTGTAAATCACTGTAGACGTTGTGTGTAAATCACTTTAGATGTGTGTGTAAATCACTGTAGACGTGTGTGTAAATCACTTTAGATGTGTGTGTAAGTGTAAATCACTGTAGACGTGTGTGTAAGTGTAAATCACTGTAGACGTGTGTGTAAGTGTAAATCACTGTAGACGTGTGTGTAAGTGTAAATCACTGTAGACGTGTGTGTAAGTGTAAATCACTGTAGACGTGTGTGTAAATCACTGTAGACGTGTGTGTAAATCACTTTAGATGTGTGTGTAAATCACTGTAGACGTGTGAGTAAATCACTTTAGATGTGTGTGTAAGTGTAAATCACTGTAGACGTGTGTAAGTGTAAATCACTGTAGACTGTGTGTAAGTGTAAATCACTGTAGACGTGTGTGTAAGTGTAAATCACTGTAGACGTGTGTAAGTGTAAATCACCGTAGACGTGTGTGTAAATCACTGTAGACGTGTGTGTAAATCACTGTAGATGTGTGTGTAAATCACTGTAGATGTGTGTGTAAGTGTAAATCACTGTAGACGTGTGTGTGTGAAAGTGTAAATCACTGTAGACGTGTGTGTGAAAGTGTAAATCACTGTAGACGTGTGTGTAAGTGTAAATCACTGTAGATGTGTGTGTAAGTGTAAATCACTGTAGATGTGTGTTTAAGTGTAAATCACTGTAGATTGTGTGTAAGTGTAAATCACTGTAGATGTGTGTGTAAATCACTGTAGATGTGTGTGTAAGTGTAAATCACTGTAGACGTGTGTGTAAGTGTAAATCACTGTAGATGTGTGTGTAAATCACTGTAGACGTGTGTGTAAATCACTGTAGATGTGTGTGTAAGTGTAAATCACTGTAGATGTGTGTTTAAGTGTAAATCACTGTAGACTGTGTGTGTAAGTGTAAATCACTGTAGATGTGTGGTAAATCACTGTAGACGTGTGTGTAAGTGTAAATCACTGTAGATGTGTGTGTAAATCACTGTAGACGTGTGTGTAAATCACTGTAGATGTGTGTGTAAGTGTAAATCACTGTAGATGTGTGTTTAAGTGTAAATCACTGTAGACGTGTGTGTAAGTGTAAATCACTGTAGATGTGTGTGTAAGTGTAAATCACTGTAGATGTGTGTTTAAGTGTAAATCACTGTAGATGTGTGTGTAAGTGTAAATCACTGTAGATGTGTGTGTAAATCACTGTAGATGTGTGTGTAAGTGTAAATCACTGTAGACGTGTGTGTAAGTGTAAATCACTGTAGACGTGTGTGTAAGTGTAAATCACTGTAGACGTGTGTGTAAGTGTAAATCACTTTAGATGTGTGTGTAAATCACTGTAGACGTGTGTGTAAGTGTAAATCACTGTAGATGTGTGTGTAAGTGTAAATCACTGTAGACGTGTAAGTGTAAATCACTGTAGACGTGTGTGTAAGTGTAAATCACTGTAGACGTGTGTAAGTGTAAATCACTGTAGATGTGTGTGTAAGTGTAAATCACTGTAGACGTGTGTAAATCACTGTAGACGTGTGTGTAAATGTAAATCACTGTAGACGTGTGTGTAAGTGTAAATCACTGTAGACGTGTGTGTAAGTGTAAATCACTGTAGACGTGTGTGTAAGTGTAAATCACTGTAGACGTGTTGTAAGTGTAAATGACTGTAGACGTGTGTGTAAGTGTAAATGACTGTAGACGTGTGTGTAAGTGTAAATCACTGTAGACGTGTGTGTAAATCACTGTAGATGTATGTGTAAGGTAAATCACAGTAGACGTGTGTGTAAGTGTAAATCACTGTAGACGTGTAAGTGTAAATCACTGTAGATGTGTGTTAAATCACTGTAGACGTGTGTGTAAGTGTAAATCACTGTAGATGTGTGTGTAAATCACTGTAGACGTGTGTGTAAGTGTAAATCACTGTAGATGTGTGTGTAAATCACTGTAGATGTGTGTGTAAGTGTAAATCACTGTAGACGTGTGTGTAAGTGTAAATCACTGTAGACGTGTGTGTAAGTGTAAATCACTGTAGACGTGTGTGTAAGTGTAAATCACTGTAGATGTGTGTGGTAAATCACTGTAGATGTGTGTGTAAATCACAGTAGACGTGTGTGTAAATCACTGTAGACGTGTGTGTAAATCACTGTAGACGTGTGTGTAAGTGTAAATCACTGTAGACGTGTGTGTAAGTGTAAATCACTGTAGACGTGTGTGTAAGTGTAAATCACTGTAGACGTGTGTGTAAGTGTAAATCACTGTAGACGTGTGTGTAAGTGTAAATCACTGTAGACGTGTGTGTAAGTGTAAATCACTGTAGACGTGTGTGTAAGTGTAAATCACTGTAGACGTGTGTGTAAGTGTAAATCACTGTAGACGTGTGTGTAAATCACTGTAGACGTGTGTGTAAATCACTTTAGATGTGTGTGTAAATCACTGTAGACGTGTGTGTAAATCACTTTAGATGTGTGTGTAAGTGTAAATCACTGTAGACGTGTGTGTAAGTGTAAATCACTGTAGACGTGTGTGTAAGTGTAAAATCACTGTAGACGTGTGTTAAGTGTAAATCACTGTAGACGTGTGTGTAAGTGTAAATCACTGTAGACGTGTGTGTGTAAATCACTGTAGACGTGTGTGTAAATCACTTTAGATTGTGTGTAAATCACTGTAGACGTGTGAGTAAATCACTTTAGATGTGTGTGTAAGTGTAAATCACTGTAGACGTGTGTAAAGTGTAAATCACTGTAGACGTGTGTGTAAGTGTAAATCACTGTAGACGTGTGTGTAAGTGTAAATCACTGTAGACGTGTGTAAGTGTAAATCACCGTAGACGTGTGTGTAAATCACTGTAGACGTGTGTGTAAATCACTGTAGATGTGTGTGTGTAAATCACTGTAGATGTGTGTGTAAGTGTAAATCACTGTAGACGTGTGTGTGAAAGTGTAAATCACTGTAGACGTGTGTGTGAAAGTGTAAATCACTGTAGACGTGTGTGTAAGTGTAAATCACTGTAGATGTGTGTGTAAGTGTAAATCACTGTAGATGTGTGTTTAAGTGTAAATCACTGTAGATGTGTGTGTAAGTGTAAAATCACTGTAGATGTGTGTGTAAATCACTGTAGATGTGTGTGTAAGTGTAAATCACTGTAGACGTGTGTGTAAGTGTAAATCACTGTAGATGTGTGTGTAAATCACTGTAGACGTGTGTGTAAATCACTGTAGATGTGTGTGTAAGTGTAAATCACTGTAGATGTGTGTTTAAGTGTAAATCACTGTAGACGTGTGTGTAAGTGTAAATCACTGTAGATGTGTGTGTAAATCACTGTAGACGTGTGTGTAAGTGTAAATCACTGTAGATGTGTGTGTAAATCACTGTAGACGTGTGTGTAAATCACTGTAGATGTGTGTGTAAGTGTAAATCACTGTAGATGTGTGTTTAAGTGTAAATCACTGTAGACGTGTGTGTAAGTGTAAATCACTGTAGATGTGTGTGTTAAGTGTAAATCACTGTAGAGTGTGTTTAAGTGTAAATCACTGTAGATGTGTGTGTAAGTGTAAATCACTGTAGATGTGTGTGTGTAAATCACTGTAGATGTGTGTGTAAGTGTAAATCACTGTAGAGTGTGTGTAAGTGTAAATCACTGTAGATGTGTGTGTAAGTGTAAATCACTGTAGACGTGTGTAGTGTAAATCACTGTAGATGTGTGTGTAAGTGTAAATCACTGTAGACGTTGAATACGTGTGTAAGTGTAAATCACTGTAGACGTGTGTGTAAGTGTAAATCACTGTAGACGTGTGTGTAAGTGTAAATCACTGTAGACGTGTGTGTAAGTGTAAATCACTGTAGACGTTGTGTGTACTGTAAGTGTTAAGAATCACTGTAGATGTGTGTGTAAGTGTAAATCACTGTAGACGTGTGTGTAAATCACTGTAGACGTGTGTGTAAGTGTAAATCACTGTAGACGTGTGTGTAAGTGTAAATCACTGTAGACGTGTGTGTAAGTGTAAATCACTGTAGACGTGTGTGTAAGTGTAAATCACTGTAGACGTGTGTGTAAGTGTAAATCACTGTAGACGTGTGTGTAAGTGTAAATCACTGTAGACGTGTGTGTAAGTGTAAATCACTGTAGACGTGTGTGTAAGTGTAAATCACTGTAGACGTGTGTGTAAGTGTAAATCACTGTAGACGTGTGTGTAAGTGTAAATCACTGTAGACGTGTGCGGAGGAAACGGCGTAGAAAGCGTGGGAAACGAGGTGGTGTGCTGGCGGCGACGAGGCTGCGTCTAAGGGCGATGGAGGTGTCATGCTCGCGCCGTATCCTCGTTGAGCTGTGGCCGGTCACTTGCGGGGCCTATTCCTGTGGTCCGTGCGAGCGTGTGCTGCAGGATGTGGAGTGTCCAGCTGTTGACCTGGATGCGGTTTGCAATCAGTATCGGTCTGCACGCACGGTTGGACGGGGGGGTGAATCGGGCGAACCTCTACTACCTCAGGCGTGAACATCAAACAAAGGTGGACTATTCCCGGACAAAAAGACTGACCCTGATTAATGTAAGGTCTCTTTCAAATAAGACATTTATACTGGATGAATTTTTCAAAGCTAAAGAGCTGGATATACTGTTTCTGACTGAAACCTGGGTTTGCAATGGAGATCTGATCCCCTTTTCTGAAGCAGTCCCACAAAACTGTGATTTTTTAAGCAAACCCAGACAAACGGGCCTTGGTTTGGCAGCTATTTTTAATAACTCGTTAAGCTGCAAAAACATTCAGACTGTAGATTACGCAGCTTTTGAATTCCAGTTGATTCAGATTAAGGTGCAGACTGGATCCTTGGTGTGTGCATTAATCTATCGGCCTCCAAAGTTTAACAAACATTTTATTCAGCAGTTTACTGAGTGTGTAAGTGGACTTTTATGTAACCATGATTGTTTTTTAATTTTGGGCGACTTCAATGTGCATGGATGCTGCCCCTCAGACCCATTAGTTAAAGACTTTTTAAATCTTGTTGAGTCTTTTAACTTTTAGCAACATGTTCATGACTCGACACATATTTATGGTCATACATTAGATCATGTTTTATCATTTAATTTGTCAATTCTGAATGTTGTTTTAGAAGATGTGGCATTCTCAGATCATAAATCCGTCACATTTGAACTTTCTCTTGATTATGAAAATGAGAACTTAAATGCTTCTTCGAGAATGTCTAGATATATTAATCATGCAACTGGTGACCTTTTTTCAAATCTGTATATTAGAGCCCCATTAACCCATGGGATGCAGAGAAGCTTCTCAATGTTTTTAATTCTACATGCGCCGACATTTTGGACAGTATTGCTCCTATTAGAATGATCTCTGTCAGACCTAAACCCCAGCCCTGGTTTAATGAAGTAACTCGGGCCTCCAGGCAGGAGTGTAGAAAGGCGGAGAGAAGGTGGAAAAAGGATGGTCTTCAAGTGTCTTTAGAAATTTTTAAACAATCCCTGTCTACCTATCAAAGCTTAGTAATAGAAGAGAAAAAGAAATTTTTGGCCGATGCCATTGCTCTCAATTATCATAATCCAAAGTTTTTATTCAACACTGTAAAATCCATTATAAACTCCCCTAAGAGTGGTCTTATTGACGAATCTTTTGAACGATGTGAAATCTTTCAAAATTTCTTCTGTGATAAGATTAAGAATATCAGGTCTGACATTGTTAAGCTTAATCAAGATGCGCTGGTCGTTCCTCTGTGCTCTGATTACCTCACATGCTTTGAACCATTATCCCTTGCCACATTAACAGATATTGTGGGTCAGATGAAACCCTCAAACTGTCCTGGTGATAGGATTTCGTCTTGGTTTTTAAAAAAAACATTTGATATTGTTGGGCCTAGTATTCTTTCTGTTATAAATACAAGTCTGTCTACTGGTACGGTGCCCCTTGCATTGAAACATGCTGTTGTTCAGCCACTTCTTAAAAAGCCAAATTTAGGACAAGAGGTCTTGTCTAATTTTCGTCCAATTTCTAAGTTGCCATTTTTAGCAAAAGTTCTAGAAAAATCTGTTTTTAACCAAATGCAGAGTTTTTTGGACCAAAATGTGGCACTTGAAAGGTTTCAATCTGGCTTTAAAAACAAACATAGTATAGAATCTGCCCTCCTAAAAGTCTTAAATGATATTTTTTATTTAGGGATTCAGGCCATTCTGTTGCTATGTTATTATTAGATCTTACTTCAGCTTTTGATACTATAGACCATGGGGTCTTAATTTCGCGCCTTGAAAATGTGGTAGGCATCCATGGTACTGCGTTAAAATGGTTTAGGTCATTTTTGACAGACAGAAAGTTCTCAGTAAATCTAGGACATACCTTTTCGTCATCCACTTCATTGGACTGTGGTGTTCCGCAGGGATCCACCGATGTTGCACCGATGTTGTTTACCACTGGGGTCTATTTTTCGCAAGTATGGTATCTCCTTTCACTTCTTTGCAGATGATATGCAAATTTATTTTAAAAACTTTAAAGCATCATTGGATTCCCTTAAAGTCTGCCTACAGAAGGTAAAAACTTGGCTGTCAAATAATGTTTTATGCTTAAATGAAAGCAAAACTGAGCTTGTTTGGTTTGGAGGTCCTGCTCTGAGTGATCTTCCTATTTTAGGTGAACTGTACCCCTATTGTACACCAGTGGTAAAAGATCTTGGGGTAATGTTGGATTGCTCCCTAAAGTTTGATAAACAGATAAACTTAGTGGTAAAATCTGCTTTCTTTCATTTAAGACTTGTGGCAAAGGTGAAGCCGTTCTTAACAAAAAAAGATCTTGAGATGTTGATCCACGCTTTTGTGTTTTCAAGACTGGATTATTGTAATTCATTATACACTGGAGTCTCCCAAGCATCTTTACGTCGGCTGCAAGCAGTGCAAAATGCTGCAGCCAGACTATTGACAGGGACCCGTAAATATGATCATATCTCTCCTGTTCTGGCCTCCCTGGGCTGGTTGACCATTCGAGATAGAGTTGATTTTAAAATGCTAGTCTATGCCTATAAGTGCTTAAATGGACTAAATAAATAAATAAATAAATAAATGTAAGTGTAAATCACTGTAGATGTGTGTGTAAAAGCCAGTGGTCTGCTGTACCGTGGCGTCTGTGATCTGGACTGGACCCTCCGCTGGCGTATCCCATGGAGGCGCCGCTGACGGGACTCTGGGCTTCGTACAACACGACCCCGTCCGGCTCCGGAGCGCAGGCGGGAAGCAGCCAGGCCGAGACAGGACCCACTCCACGCCGGTTACGCCAATCCTGAGGAACAGAACCACAACGCTGACGTAAGTAGCAGTGCTTCGCCCCATAGAGTCCCAGGTCAATCTCTGCCTAGGATGTTTAAATGTTTTAAATGGCTTTAAATGTTAAGCTTTTAACAGGCAAATTCCCCGAACACATCCACCTACATAATGCAGTCAAAAATAATTTACAGGGAACAATGAACATAAATAATTACTTTACCTTCCGAGTCTTTTGTTCATTTGTCGCGTGACAGAGGCAATGAACAGCTAGTTCATGAACGACTCATCACGGCGCGGGAAAAAAAAAAAACACGACGTGTTGAAAGGCTGTGAGTCCTCTAACTTAGCTTAGAGCTTAGATTCTCGAGCCCGAACTTGACCCGACCCGGGCCGATATTTCCCGTCACTATCCTCGGGCCGGGCCCTTGATCTAGACTAGAGACGTGCACTCGCAATAAAGTGCGGCGTGGGACTAGATTTGATGGCCGAGTGCGAGCGGTAATGCACTCACTCTGTGTGTGCGGGAGAATAAAACGATTCACGGGACTCCCGCAAACTAGAAATATCTATGAATAAAACATAAAAACTAATACTTTTTAATTTATCTGTTGCAGAAAAGCAACAAGAACTACTAAAACAAAATAGAAACGATTTACAGGCCAGAGTTTCTATTTATAACATGCAGCGTTGAACGATTTAGCCAATCACAGACATATGTGTTGATTTCTTGAAGGCAATGGCCAATCAGAAGCATTTACGATGGACTCCCCTCACCGCTCAAAACTGACTTTTTGTTCAGTGCTGAATTGTGTATGCTGGCAACTCCAACTCTAATTATAACAAACAAAGTGTATATATTATGAAAGATTCATTGTGCAGTCAGCTTCATTGATAATAACAGAGATGTGTGAGATTGCGATGAACTGATGTCAGCTTTTTAGGAGCAACAGCAACCTGTGTTTTAAAAAAAAAAAGGTAAAAATCGAGAATCGAATCGAACCGAACCGTGACCTTAGAATAGAAAATGTAATCGAATCGAGGATTTGGAGAATCGTGACACCCCTACTATTTGTACTCATTGTGAATACGCAGGCCACAAAAAGTAATAAGTTTTTTTTTTTTTGGATCACTTTTACTTACGACATGCTATCCGGCAACAAAGGATTCCATTCATTATGCTAAGCTAAGCTAGCGTTGGCGCTGCCAGACTAAGACAACGCATGCACTGAGACAACTAGTCACTAGTCTCCCCTGTGAAGGCCCCCTCACCTCTGCACTGATAATCGTTGTCGGAATGATTCCGGTTCTCGTGGCTACGCCGAAGCGATGCAATTCTGTATTATAAATTTTAAGGCCAGACAAGTAGTTTGTTGAGGGTTGGTTTTGTAGGGAAAGACATATATTCAAACACGCATCCCTATAGAATGAACCCTCAAAGGTGAACTAAGTAAGTAGGAGTGTTTATTGATTTGAAAAAGGCATTCGATACTTTGGATCATGAAATTTTACTTTCTAAATTAAGTTCGTATGGAATAAGAGGAATGGCCCTAAATTGGTTGAGAAGTTATCTGAATAACAGAAAACAATATGTACAGTTAACTGATGTCAAATCTGAACTTATGGAAATTAAATGTGGGGTACCACAGGGTTCTGTTTTGGGACCTAAACTTTTTCTTTTATATATTAATTACTTTTTTTTTATTTTTATTTTTTTATTTAACAGTCAGACATACATACAATCCAACATAGTGCATTAGTGAGCAATCTTGTAAATCCATAATTCCAGAAGTGACATAAAAGTGATTTAAGTGTTTGATCTAAGTGTGTATGTGAGCGGGTGTGAGTGTGGGTATGTGTATGTGTGTGTATGCATAAAGTAACCATTTATTATTTATTACCATTGTCATTACCATCACCACCCCACTCCCCACTACCACCATATTGCCAATATTGTGTTGGTCGATTTTTATTTCCATCCTTCCTCCTATGTAACAATTGCCATTGTCAATCCTGTATAAAATAAAAGATGGTATAATAAGATAATATAAGATAATATAAGATAACCTTCCCCCACATCTCATCAGTCCCTATCTCTTCCTAATTTTTTTTTTTTTTTTTTTGTGTGTGTGTTATGTGCAATGTCTAAGGTGCATTAAAAGAGGGAGAACAGTGAGAGTGTCTCAAATTGGGTCAGAGATGCTGTCTAGTTGAAACCACTTCTCGCCTGTCTTGCCTGCCCTGGTGTTTGTGAGGTTTTCCATATATACATATTCCTTTTTTTTTTTTTCCCTATTTCCAGCAAGCAAAGAGAAGGCGACAGTGGGATGTGGCAGCCAACTATAGTGGATAGTGACTGTGTGACCTCTTCCCAAAAGTGTTTGATTGGAGTGCAGTGCCAGGTTGCATGGATGTATGTATCTGTAGAATTGTGAGTACAATGTGTGCAAACTTCTGATGTGAAACCCATTTTAGCTAATCTGCTGCCCGTGTAATGTGTTCTGTGAAGTATTTTGTATTGTATAAACTGAAGATTCGCATTTTTGGACATGAGATAGATGTTTTTACAGATTTGGGTCCAGAAGTTGGCATCAGGGGCTATTGAAAGATCGTTTTCCCATTTTATTGTTGGTAAGTATATGGTCTGAAGTTGGTTTGAAATCATTTTGTATATTTTAGAGAGAAGTTTCTTTGGGGAGGAAATGTTGACCAAGTCTGATATTGCCGGTGGAAGTTCTAAATTTGTGCCTCTGATGTTGATTTTTGTCAGAACAGAAGATTTGAGTTGTAGGTATTTTAAAAATTCGTTGCTCCCGATGCCATACTCCTGGGCCAGTTGCGGAAATGGTGTAAATGTGTTGGATTTGAAAATGTGCTTAATGTGGGTGATACCCTTTTCCGCCCATATGTGAAAATTCAATGTTTTTTTATTGCTTATAAAGTCACGGTTGTTCCACAGTGGGGTGAGGTTAGATGGAGCTAATGTAGAATTTGTGATTTGGTGAAATTTCCACCAGGCTGTCAGAGTGGCAGATATAGTTACTGCATTAAAACATGTGTGTTGTTTAATTGATTTGGTGAGGAACGGTATGTCAGCTATATTTAATTCTTTGCATAGTGATGTTTGCAGTTTGTTTTATTTGCAGATGATACTAATTTCTTCAGCTCTGGAAATAATATACAGAAACTAGTAGAATCTATTGAATATGAAATGACAAAACTGAAAAAATGGTTTGATGTAAATAAGTTATCATTGAATTTAGAAAAGACAAAGTTTATGGTCTTTGGAAATAGGAAAATAAACAAATCTGTAGCTTTATCCATAGATGGAGTTGATATTGAGAGAGTGTTTGAGTTTCGTTTTCTTGGTGTAATTGTGGATGATAAATTAACATGGAAACCTCACATAGCATACATTAAAAGAAAAAATTCCCAAAATATTTGTGTTTTAAACAGAGTGAAGGAGGTATTAAATAAGGAAACAATGAAAATACTTTATAGTTCACTCATTAAACCATATTTGATTTATTGCATAGAAGTATGGGGGAACACATATCAGACAAATATAAAACCTTTCTCTATTCTACAGAAGAGAGCTATAAGAATTATTCATAAAGTAAATTATCGAGAACATACAAGCAACTTATTTGCTAAATCCAGAATGTTAAAGTTAGATTTGGTTAAGTTTCAAACACTAATAATATTGTTTAAAGTAAGACGGAAAATCTTACCAGAGAAAATACAACATTATTATCAGTTAGAAAAAGAGTACAGTAGGAGAAGATTTTTTAAACATCAATTTGCACGTACGACTATAAAACACATGTGCCCCTCAGTTATGGGAGTAAAACTGTGGAACTCATTGCATGATAATCCTAAAATTTGTAGCAACATTGGTCAGTTTAAGCATAAGTATAAACAGAGTATATTCAGTCAGTATTAATATGGTGGTTTATGTTGCTTCTGAAGTTGTTTGGTTTGTTGTGTTTTTGTTCAGTTTTTTTTTTTAATTTTTAATTTTTTTTTAGGGTCTAATAATATCGGCTATTATAAACAGAGATATAAGCAAAGTAAATTTGGTTAGTATTAATATGGTGGGATCAATGTTGTTGTCTTGTTTTGTTTTTCTTTATATGTATTGGATTACTTTATATGTTGTTTTGCTGTTTGGACATTAGATTTATTATACTGCATGAATTGCTGTTATTTAAACCAACATTGTTTTCTTTTTTTTCCAGTGTAATTTTGACTGTAAGCTGCTTAAGAAGGTTATTTTGTATTTTGAAATAGGGGACAGATATTAAGATTTTATCTTCTTTCTGTTCCCTTTTGCACATGGGAATTTAAATTATGTAAAGAAGAAAATGAAATGAAATGTTTTTGTGTTTTTACCATGGAGCAATAAATAAAATAAATAAATAAATAAACTTTTTTTTTACCTTAAAGGGTACCTATTATGGCATTTAAAATGTTCCTAATAATGTTCTGGGAGTCCCCAACAACAGTTTTACATGCATGCAATGACAAAAAACACTTTTGTTGTCTTATAATATGCATTTATTTTTACCCGATTTGCTCACCGACTCCCTAATGATTCGTTTGACGACTCATTTGTCCAAACCCCTCCTTTGCGTGACGCTAATCGGCGGTGATTGGTCAGATGACGCAGTCAGTTATATTTTGCATTAGCCCAAAGCTTAAACATATTGATAAAGCACTGCAGTACTACAATACGCTTCACATAATTTCACATATTTCAAAAACAAAAAAAAATGACATTGGAGACCTAGAAGCTGCTGAGCGTAACTCTCTCACACACACACACACGCACCACACACACACACACACACACACACACACACACACACACACACACACACACACGCACACACACGCACACACACGCACACACACACATAAAAGCAACAATTATTAATAGTACTTACAGGTTGTGATTCGGAGGAGGAAGCTGATCCAAATAAACTTGGTATTGAACCTTCCTATATCAGGCGACTCGCGAATCCACACTTGAAAGCATTTGTGTTTGTGAAGCGATCGTCATTAAAATAACGTGAACACAGCTCAAGGTGGCTATACTTGTGTGGTATAGTTGTAAATATAAACTCTAGCCACTGAGTCTTCACATGCTCGTCTCTGGGCAGTGAAAAAAAGTTTGCTTTTGATTCGCACTTCAGAACAGCGTCTCGTCGACATGTTGTTGTCAGGTTTCTCTGTCTGCTCGGCGCGCGCACTGAGTGGGCGTGTCGAATTCAAATAACTTGTACAAGTGACGTACGAAAGCTAGAAAGAAAGCATCGTTTGTCTATCGATTCATATCAGCGACTCAGAGTCGACTCTTACTTTTGAGAGACAATAACTTTGTATACGGTGAACTTTCATATTTAAAACTTTGCAGGATGTTTTTGTTCACTTAGATCTATGTTACACACTACATGAAAGGTAATTTTCAAAATTCCATGATAGGTACCCTTTAACCGAACAGCTTTGGAGTCATTGTAATGTTTATATTACTGATTTCGTGTTGAATGGTGGTCGTCCCCCTCAGGCCCGGCTGCAGGATGAAATGCCTGAGGGGGCATGTGAAATTGTTAAGGGGGCTTAACTTTATACCATCAATGAACAATCAATAAACACCTCGCTTTGGAACGACAGATTTTTAAAGATAATAAAAAGATAAGCCAGCACAATTTATTATTCATATATTGACTCTTTCACGCTTAAATTTTAAATATTCTAACTGACTCCTCAGAGTGAGTTTTTATTTTAGAACGTTCCACCTTAACGTTTCCATGGCAACGCGTCATATTTGTCACGTGACACACCGCACAATAATGCATGACAGATATCGCTTTTATTTCCTTTTTCCTTTTTTATTCAAAATATTCACAAACTTGCTTACCATGTCATCAACTATCTGATATTCCGATTCTCAAAAAACTGGTAGTGAGTGTGTTTGGTCGTTTAAAACCTTTATAAATAATCTTGATCTATGAGATGTGCGCCACCATGTTTCTTTGCGCCGCAGTTCAGAGTCCTGTCAGTCATCAGTTTCTCGCGAAATACATGTAAGAAAGTGGCCGGTGAACTGTGAGAAGAATAGAGTAAACTTTAGAGTTACTTCCACTATGTTTGTCTGATATGAATAACACACGTTGGCAAATTTGAATAGATTGTTATTGCTGCTTCCACATCTGTGTGTATTTTACAAACTCCAAATGGATTGTTTTACTAGTGCTTAGGCCTATGTGTATTTAAATGTCTGAAACCTAAAATAAACATAATTTATGAGGTTGAAAACACTGCATAGTTGTGATATATGACAGCGCTGAGCTCGTCTGTCTCTGGCTCAGCGCCAACCAACGCGCGAATCTGGCAGTCACGTCACTGAACATTATAAATCCCATTATGTGGGCCGTACCGCTCAAAAGGTTAAACATTTAATTTTTAACCATGAATACAAAAATTAAACTGAGGGGGCACAAATCATATCTGAGGGGGCAATGCCCCCTTTTGCCCCCTCGTGGCGCCGGGCCTGAAGCTGTGAGCGGAAAAAACACACTTGCAACTTTGAGCCGGCGGCCCGCCGGACGCAGCATCAGGAAGTGTCGCGTGATATCAGGTCTCGCGATGTAACGAATTGCTTTACGGCAAGAAAGATCTGCTAAAATGAGCATCAAACAGAAACTAGAAAAAAAGTTTGATGAGACAAACTTTAAGTTGGCTTGAGAAAGCCGGACCAGAGAGTTTGAAGAAGTTTAAAGTAGTTTGAAGTTTGATAGATGAATTAGTTAGAAAGAAAGAATAGTTCTAAAAAAAGAAAACGATTGGTTAGAAAGAAAGGAAAGATTAGGTAGAAAGATAGATAGATTAGAAAGATAAATTAGTTAGAAAGAAAGAGAGAAAGATAGATTAGTTAGAAAGAAAGAAAGATAGATTAGTTAGAAAGAAAGAGATTAGTTAGAAAGAAAGAAAGAAAGATAGATAGATTAGTTAGAAAGAAAGAAAGAAAGAGATTAGTTAGAAAGAAAGAAAGAAAGATTAGTTAGAAAGAAAGAAAGAAAGAAAGAAAGATTAGTTAGAAAGAAAGAAAGAAAGATAGATTAGTTAGAATGAAAGATAGATTAGTTAGAAAGAAGTAAAGAAAGAAAGATAGATTAGTTAGAAAGAAAGGATAGATTAGTTAGAAAGAAAGATAGATAGATTAGTTAGAAAGAAAGACAGATTAGTTAGAATGAAAGAAAGATAGATTATTTAGAAAGAAAGAAAGATAGATTAGTTAGAAAGAAAGAAAGAAAGATAGATTAGTTAGAAAGAAAGATAAATTAGTTAGAAAGAAAGAAAGATAGATTAGTTAGAAAGAAAGATAGATTAGTTAGAAAGAAAGAAAGATAGATTAGTTAGAAAAAAGAAGAAGATTAGTTAGAAAGAAAGATAGATTCGTTAGAAGGGGGGGGGGGGGGGGGGGGGGGGGGGGGGGGGGGGGGGGGGGGGGGGGGGGGGGGGGGGGGGGGGGGGGGGGGGGGGGGGGGGGGGGGGGGGGGGGGGGGGGGGGGGGAAAAAAAAAAAAAAAAAAAAAAAAAAAAAAAAAAAAAAAAAAAAAAAAAAAAAAAAAAAAAAAAAAAAAAAAAAAAAAAAAAAAAAAAAAAAAAAAAAAAAAAAAAAAAAAAAAAAAAAAAAAAAAAAAAAAAAAAAAAAAAAAAAAAAAAAAAAAAAAAAAAAAAAAAAAAAAAAAAAAAAAAAAAAAAAAAAAAAAAAAAAAAAAAAAAAAAAAAAAAAAAAAAAAAAAGTTAGAAAGAAAGAAAGATGATTAGTTAGAAAGAAGAAAGAAAGAAGAGAAAGAAAGATAGATTAGTTAGAAAGAAGAAAGATAGATAGTTAGAAAGAAAAGAAAGATAGATTAGTTAGAAAGAAAGATAGATAATTAGTTAGAAAGAAAGATAGATTAGTAGAAAGAAAGATAGATTAGTTAGAAGAAAGATAGATTAGTTAGAAAGAAAGAAAGATAGATAGATTAGTTAGAAAGAAGATAGATAGATAGATTAGTTAGAAAAATAAGAGAATAGTTAGAAAGAAAGAAAGAAAGATAGATTAGTTAAAGAAAAGATGATTAGTTAGAAAGAAATGAAAATAGATTAGTTAAAAGAAAAGATAGTTAGTTAGAAAGAAAGATATAGATTAGTTAGAAGAAAGATAGATTAGTAAGAAAGAAAGAGATTAGTTAGAAAGAAAGAAAATAGATTAGTTAGAAAGAAAGAAGAAGAAATAGTTAGATAGAAGATAAATTAGTTGAAAAAAAGAAGAATGTTAGAAAAAAGAAGATAGATTAGTTAGAAAGAAGATAGATTAGAAAGAAAGAATAGATTAGTAGAAAGAAAGAAAGATAGATTAGTTAGAAAGAAAGAAGATAGATTAGTTAGAAAGAAAGAAATAGATTAGTAGAAAGAAGATAGATTAGTTAGAAAGAAAGAAAGATAGAGATTAGTTAGAAAGTATAGAAAGATAGATAGAAGATTAGAATGAGAAGAAGATAGATTAGTTAGAAAGAAAGAAAGATAGATTAGTTTGAAAGAAAGAAAGAAGATTAGTTAGTTAGAAAGAAAGAAAGATGTTGAAGAAAGAAAGAAAGATAGATTAGTTAGAAAGAAAAAGAAGATAGATTAGTTAGAAAGAAGAAAGAGATTAGTTAGAAAGAAAGAAAGATAGATTAGTTAGAAAGAAAGATAGATTAGTTAGAAAGAAAAGAAAGATAGATTAGATAGAAAGAAAGATAGATAGATTAGTTAGAAAGAAAGATAGATTCGTTAGAAAGAAAGAAAGAAAGAAAGATAGATTAGTTAGAAAGAAAGATAGATTAGTTAGAAAGAAAAGAAAGATAGATTAGATAGAAAGAAAGATAGATAGATTAGTTAGAAAGAAAGATAGATTCGTTAGAAAGAAAGAAAGAAAGATAGATTAGTTAGAAAGAAAGATAGATTAGTTAGAAAGAAAAGAAAGATAGATTAGATAGAAAGAAAGATAGATAGATTAGTTAGAAAGAAAGATAGATTCGTTAGAAAGAAAGAAAGAAAGATAGATAGATTAGTTAGAAAGAAAGATAGATTCGTTAGAAAGAAAGAAAGAAAGAAAGATAGATTAGTTAGAAAGAAAGATAGATGTAGAAAGAAAGAAGAAAGATAGATAGATTAGTTAGAAAGAAAGATAGATTAGTTAGAAAGAAAAGAAAGATAGATTAGATAGAAAGAAAGATAGATAGATTAGTTAGAAAGAAAGATAGATTCGTTAGAAAGAAAGAAAGAAAGAAAGATAGATTAGTTAGAAAGAAAGATAGATAGATTAGTTAGAAAGAAAGATAGATTAGTTAGAAAGAAAAGAAAGATAGATTAGATAGAAAGAAAGATAGATAGATTAGTTAGAAAGAAAGATAGATTAGTTAGAATGAAAGAAAGATAGATTAGTAAGAAAGAAAGATAGATTAGTTAGAGAAGAAAGATAGATTCGTTAGAAAGAAAGAAAGAAAGATAGATAGATTAGTTAGAAAGAAAGATAGATTAGTTAGAAAGGAAGAAAGATAGATTAGTTAGAAAGAAAGAAAGAAAGATAGATAGATTAGTAGAAAAAATAAAGAGATTAGTTAGAAAGAGAAGAAAGAAAAGAAAGAAAGAAAGAAAAGAAAGAAAGAAAGAAAGAAAAAGAAAAGAAAGAAGAAGAAAAATTGATTAGTTAGAAAGAAAAGAAAGATAGATTAGTTAGAAAGAAAGATAGATATAGTTAGAAGAAAGATAGATTAGTTAGAAAGAAAAGATAGATTGTTAGAAAGAAAGAAAGAAAGATAGATAGATTAGTTAGAAAGAAAGATAGATTAGTTAGAAAGAAGAAAAATAGATTAGTTAGAAAGAAAGAAAGATAGTAGAAGTAGATTAGTTAGAAAGAAAGATAGATTAGTTAGAAAGAAGAAAAATAGATTAGTTAGAAAGAAAGAAAGATAGATAGATTAGTTAGAAAAATAATAGGAATAGTTAGAAAGAAGAAGAAGAAGAAGATAGATTAGTTAGAAAGAAAAGATAGATTAGTTAGAAAGAAAAAAAAAGATTAGTTAGAAAGAAAAAGATTAGTTAGTAAAGAAAGAAAGATAGATAGAAGATTAGTTAGAAAGAAAGATAGATTAGTAGAAAGAAAGAGATTAGTTAGAAAGAAAGAAAGATAGATTAGTTAGAAAAGAAAGAAAGAGAGATTAGTTAGAAAGAAAGAAAGATAGATTAGTTAGAAAGAAAAAGATAGATTAGTTAGAAAGAAAAAAAATAGATTAGTTAGAAAGAAAGATAGATTAGTTAGAAAGAAAGAAGTAGATAGATTAGTTAGAAAAAGATAAGAGGAGATTAGTTAGAAAGAAAGAAAGATAGATAGTTAGAAAGAAAAGAAAGATAGATTAGTTAGAAAGAAAGAAGATAGATTAGTTAGAAAGAAAGATAGTAGATTATTAGAAAGAAAGATAGATTAGTTAAAAAAGAAAGAAAAATAGATTAGTAAAGAAAGAAAGATTAGATTAGTAGAAAGAAAGATAGATTAGTTAGAAAGAAAGAAAGATAGATAGATTAGTTAGAAAAAAAGAAAGATAAGAAAGAAAGAAAGATAGATAGATAGATAGATAGAGAAAGATAGATTAGATAAGAAGAAGATAGATTAGTAGAAGATAGATAGATTAGTTAAAAGATAATAGTTGAGAAAGAAATGATTAGTTAGAAAGAAAAAGAAAGAAAGAAAGAAGAAATAGATTAGTTAGAAAGAGATAGAGAAAGAAAGAAGAGAAAGAAGATAGAAGAAAGTAGAAAGAAAGAAAGAAAGAAAGAAAGAAGAAAGAAGAAAGAAAGAAGAAAGAAAGAAGAGAAAAAAGAAAGAAGAAAAAAGAAGAAAGAAAAGAAAGAAGAAGAAGATAGATTAGTTAGAAAGAAAGAAAGAAAGATAGATTAGTTAGAAAGAAATAAAGATAGATTAGTTAGAAAGAAAGAGATTAGTTAGAAAGAAAGATAGTAGATAGATAGATAGATAGATAGATAGATAGATAGATAGATAGATAGATAGATAGATAGATAGATAGATAGATAGATAGATAGATAAAGTTCATTAGTACATATAGAATGGTAGTTTAATTGAGTCAGGGATTTTAGATTTGAGTTTATTTGGTGATAACTATTGGGCCACCGTAGTCTTGGCTCATTTTGAACTGTTCCAATGAAAGTCAATGGGATTTTTATGATTTTTAATATTAATTTTTAAGAAATCTGAAAGTCAAATCAGTCTGAAAAGATATAGCACACTAAGTCAGAACAGTTTGAAGGTCTGACCGAGTTTGGAGTTTGTAGAGTTAAAGCTCTAGGACGAGTTAGAGTTTAAATTTTAGAGTCAGAAGAATAATAATAATAATAATAAGTTTAAATAGGATTTCAGTAAGTTGGCTTTCTCAAGCCAACTTAACTAGATTAAAAAGTTCGTCGAGACAAACTTTAAGTTGGCTTGTGAAAGTTTGGACCAGAAAGTTTAAATTTTTTTTAAAAAAAAAGTAGTTTAAAGTTTAAATTAGTTTAAAGTTTAAATTAGTCTGATTTTTTAAAGTAGTTTGAAGTTTAAATTAGTTTAAAGTTTAAATTAAAATAGTTTAAAGTAGTTTAAAGTTTAAATTGAAGTAGTTTAAAGTAGTTTAAAGTTTTAAAGTAGTTTAAAGTAGTTTAAAGTTTTAAATAGTTTAAAGTTTAATGTAGTTTAAAGTATATTTTTAGGTAATTTAAAGTTGCTAGGGTGTTTCTAGTGGGTTGCTAAGGTGTTCTGGGTGGTTGCTATGGTGTTGCTAGGGTTTTCTAAGGTATTTTGGGTGGCTGCTAGGGTGTTCTAAGGTATTTTGGGTGGTTGCTATGGTGTTGCTAGGGTGTTCAAAGGTATTTTGAGTGGTTGCTAGGGTGTTCTGGGTGGTTGCTATGGTGTTTCTAAGGTATTTTGGGCGGTTGCTATGGTGTTGCTAGGGTGTTCTAAGATATTTTGGGTGGTTGCTAGGGTGTTCTGGGTGGTTGCTAGGGTGTTCTAAGGTATTTTGGGTGGTTGCTAGGGTGTTGCTAGGTTGTTCTAAGGTATTTTGGGTGGTTGCTAGGGTGTTCTGGGTGGTTGCTAGGGTGTTCTAAGGTATTTTGGGTGGTTGCTAGGGTGTTGCTAGGTTGTTCTAAGGTATTTTGGGTGGTTGCTAGGGTGTTCTGGGTGGTTGCTAGGGTGTTCTAAGGTATTTTGGGTGGTTGCTATGGTATTGCTAGGGTGTTCTAAGGTATTTTGGGTGGTTGCTATGGTGTTGCTAGGGTGTTCTAAGGTATTTTGGGTGGTTGCTAGGGTGTTCTGGGTGGTTGCTATGGTGTTCTAAGGTATTTTGAGTGGTTGCTATGGTGTTGTTAGGGTGTTCTAAGGTATTTTGGGTGGTTGCTAGGGTGTTCTAAGGTATTTTGGGGGGTTGCTAGCGTGTTCTAAGGAATTTTGGGTGGTTGCTATGGTGTTGCTAGGGTGTTCAAAGGTATTTTGAGTGGTTGCTAGGGTGTTCTGGGTGGTTGCTATGGTGTTCTAAGGTACTTTGGGCGGTTGCTATGGTGTTGCTAGGGTGTTCTAAGGTATTTTGGGTGGTTGCTAGGGTGTTCTGGGTGGTTGCTAGGGTGTTCTAAAGTATTTTGGGTGGTTGCTATGGTGTTGCTAGGTTGTTCTAAGGTATTTTGGGTGGTTGCTAGGGTGTTCTGGGTGGTTGCTAGGGTGTTGCTAGGGTGTTCTAAGGTACTTTGGGTGGTTGCTATGGTGTTACTAGGGTGTTCTAAGGAATTTTGGGTGGTTGCTAGGGTGTTCTGGGTGGTTGCTATGGTGTTTTAAGGTATTTTGGGTGGTTGCTAGGGTATTCGGGGTGGTTGCTAGGGTGTTCTAAGGTATTTTGGGTGGTTGCTATGGTGTTGCTAGGGTGTTCTAAGGTATTTTGGGTGGTTTCTAGGGTGTTCTGGTTGGTTGCTAGGGTGTTCTAAGATATTTTGGGTGGTTGCTAGGGTGTTTTGGGTGGTTGCTATGGTGAACTATTTATGAGTTTAAAAGTTCATAAGTGTATGAATTCATGAAAGTTCATAAGTGTATGAGTTTATAAGTGTATGAATTCATGAGTTTATGAGTTTAGAGTTTATGTTTAAATGAGTAAGAGTTTAGAGTTTATAAGTTTATGAGTTTAGAGTTTATGAGTTTAGAGTTTATGAGTTTAGAGTTTATAAGTTTATGAGTTTAGAGTTTATGAGTTTAGAGTTTATGAGTTTAGAGTTTATAAGTTTATGAGTTTAGAGTTTATGAGTTTAGAATTTATGAGTTTAGAGTTTATAAGTTTAAATGAGTCTAAGAGTTTAAGTTTAGAGTTTATTAATTCATTATGAGTTTAAGAGTTTAAGATTAGATAGATAAGTGTCATAGATAGATGAGTTTATTAGTTTAAATGAGTCTCAATGGCTCATATAGTGTATAGAATGGCAGTTTGATTTAGTCTAGGGCTTCAAGGTATTTAGATTTGAATTTTGGCAGTTGGGGAGTTTGAAAATCTGAACATTCCGCAATGTTAAGTCAATGGGAGTTTTTTTCCGACTTTGATCGTCATTTTTAGGAAAACCGTAAGTCCGATCAGTTAGAAAAGATATAGCATACCGAGTCAGAACAGTCTGAGTGTCCGTGCCGAGTTTGGAGTATGTGGAGTTAAAGCTCTAGGAGGAGTTAGAGTTGTAAATTTGAGTAAGAAAATAATAATAATAATAAGTTTAAATAGGATTTCAATAAGTTGGCTCTCACAAGCCAACTTAACTAGATTAAAAAGTTCGTCGAGACAAACTTTAAGTTGGCTTGTGAAAGTTTGGACCAATAAGTTTGAAAAAGTTTAAAGTAGTTTGAAGTTTAAATTAGTTTAAAGTTTAAAGTAGTTTGAAGTGTAATTAGTTTATAGTTTAAATTAGTTTAAAGTGTAAATTACTTTGAATGTTAAAGTTGTTTGAAGTTTAAATTAGTTTAAAGTTTGAATTAGTTTAAAGTTTGAATTAGTTTAAAGTAGTTTAAAGTTTAAAGTATAGTTTGAAGTAATTTATAGTTGCTAGGGTGTTTCTAGTGGGTTGATAAGGTTTTCTGGGTGGTTGCTAAGGTATTTTGGGTGGTTGCTATGGTGTTCTGAGTGGTTGTTAGGCGGTTGCTAGGGTGTTCTGGGTATTTTTGGGTGGTTGCTAGGGTGTTCTGGGTGGTTGCTATGGTGTTCTGAGGTATTTTGGGCAGTTGCTATGGTGTTGCTAGGGTAATCTAAGGTATTTTGGGTGGTTGCTAGGATGTTCTGGGTGGTTGCTAGGGTGATCTAAGGTATTTTGGGTGGTTGCTAGGGTGTTGCTAGGGTGTTCTAAGGTATTTTGGTTGGTTGCTATGGTGTTGCTAGGGTGTTCTAAGGTATTTTGGTTGGTTGCTATGGTGTTGCTAGAGTGTTCTAAGGTATTTTGGGTGGTTGTTAGGGTGTTCTGGGTGGTTGCTATGGTGTTCTGAGGTATTTTGAGCAGTTGCTATGGTGTTGCTAGGGTAATCTAAGGTATTTTGGGTGGTTGCTAGGATGTTCTGGGTGGTTGCTAGGGTGATCTAAGGTATTTTGGGTGGTTGCTAGGGTGTTCTAAGGTATTTTGGTTGGTTGCTAGGGTGTTGCTAGGGTGTTCAGAGGTATTTTGGGGGGTTGCTAGGGTGTTCAGAGGTATTTTGGGTGGTTGCTATGGTGTTGCTAGGGTGTTCTAAGGTATTTTGGGCGGTTGCTAGGGTGTTCTGGGTGGTTGCTAGGGTGTTCTAAGGTGTTTTGGTTGGTTGCTATGGTGTTGCTAGGGTGTTCTAAGGTATTTTGGGTGGTTGCTATGGTGTTGCTAGGGTGTTCTAAGGTATTTTGGGTGGTTGCTAGGGTGTTCTGGGTGGTTGCTATGGTGTTCTAAGGTATTTTGAGTGGTTGCTATGGTGTTGTTAGGGTGTTCTAAGGTATTTTGGGTGGTTGCTAGGGTGTTCTAAGGTATTTTGGGGGGTTGCTAGCGTGTTCTAAGGAATTTTGGGTGGTTGCTATGGTGTTGCTAGGGTGTTCAAAGGTATTTTGGGTGGTTGCTAGGGTGTTCTGGGTGGTTGCTATGGTGTTCTAAGGTATTTTGGGCGGTTGCTATGGTGTTGCTAGGGTGTTCTAAGGTATTTTGGGTGGTTGCTAGGGTGTTCTGGGTGGTTGCTAGGGTGTTCTAAGGTATTTTGGGTGGTTGCTAGGGTGTTCTGGGTGGTTGCTATGGTGAACTATTTATGATTTTAAAAGTTCATAAGTGTATGAATTCATGAAAGTTCATAAGTGTATGAATTCATGAAAGTTCATAAGTTTATGAGTTTATAAGTGTATGAATTCATGAGTTTATGAGTTTAGAGTTTGTTTAAATGAGTAAGAGTTCAGAGTTTATTAATTTATGAGTTTAAGTTCATAAGTGTATGAATTCATGAGTTCATAAGTGTATGAGTTTATATGTGTACGAGTTTATGAGTTTAGAGTTTATGAGTTCATAAGTGTATGATTTCATGAGTTTATGAGTTTAGAGTTTATAAGTTTATGAGTTGATGAGTTCATAAGTGTATGAATTCATGAGTTTATGAGTTTAGAGTTTGTTTAAATGAGTAAGAGTTCAGTTTATTAATTTATGAGTTTAAGTTCATGAGTTTATGAATTCATGAGTTCATAAAAGTGTATGAGTTTATACGTGTACGAGTTTATGAGTTTAGAGTTTATAAGTTTAAATGAGTCTAAGAGTTTAAGTTTAGAGTTTATTAATTTATTATGAGTTTAAGAGTTTAAGATTAGATAGATAAGTGTCATAGATAGATGAGTTTATTAGTTTAAATGAGTCTCAATGGCTCATATAGTATATAGAATGGCAGTTTGATTTAGTCTAGGGCTTCAAGGTATTTAGATTTGAATTTTTGACAGTTGGGGAGTTTGAAAATCTGAACATTCCGCAATGTTAAGTCAATGGGAGTTTTTTCCGACTTTGATCGTCATTTTTAGGAAAACCGTAAGTCCGATCAGTCTGAAAAGATATAGCACACCGAGTCAGAACAGTTTGAGTGTCCGTGCCGAGTTTGGAGTATGTGGAGTTAAAGCTCTAGGAGGAGTTAGAGTTGTAAATTTTAGTCTCAGAAAAAGAATAATAATAATAATAATAAGTTTAAATAGGATTTCAGTAAGTTGGCTCTCACAAGCCAACTTAACTAGAAAAAAAGTTTGATGAGACAAACTTTAAGTTGGCTTGAGAAAGCCGGACCAGAGAGTTTGAAGAAGTTTAAAGTAGTTTGAAGTTTGATAGATGAATTAGTTAGAAAGAAAGAATAGTTCTAAAAAAAGAAAACGATTGGTTAGAAAGAAAGGAAAGATTAGGTAGAAAGATAGATAGATTAGAAAGATAAATTAGTTAGAAAGAAAGAGAGAAAGATAGATTAGTTAGAAAGAAAGAAAGATAGATTAGTTAGAAAGAAAGAAAGAGATTAGTTAGAAAGAAAGAAAGAAAGATAGATAGATAGATAGATAGATAGATAGATAGATTAGTTAGAAAGAAAGAAGAAAGAAAGATAGATTAGTTAGAAAGAAAGAAATATAGATTAGTTAGAAAGAAAGATAGATTAGTTAGAAAGAAAGAAAATAGATAGATTAGTTAGAAAGAAAGATAGATTAGTTAGAAAGAAAGATAGTAAGAATTAGTTAGAAAGAAAGAAAGATTAGTTAGAAAGAAGAAAGAAAGATAGATTAGTTAGAAGAAAAGAAAGATAGATTAGTTAGAAAGAAAGATAGATAGATTAGTTAGAAAGAAAGATAGATTAGTTAGAATGAAAGAAAGATAGATTAGTTAGAAAAGAAAGATAGATTAGTTAGAAATAAAGATAGATTCGTTAGAAGAAGAAAGAAAGATAGATTTAGTTAGAAAGGAAAGAAAGATAGATTAGTTAGAAGAAAGAAAGATAGATTAGATTAGTTAGAAAAAGAAGATAAGAGATTAGTTAGAAAGAAAGAGATAGATTAGTTAGAAAGAAAGAAAGAAAATAGATTAGTTAGAAAGAAAAGAAAGAAGAAAGAAAGAGATTAGTTAGTGAAAGAAAGAAGATTAGTTAGAAAAAGAAAGATAGTTAAAGAAAGAAAGATAGTTAGATGAAAGATAGATTAGTAGAAAGAAAAGAAAGATAGATAGATAGAGTTAGAAATGAAGAAGATAGATTAGTTAGAAAGAAGAAATAGATAGTTAGAAGAAAGATAGATAGATAGATTAGTTAGAAAAGAGATTAGTAGAAGAAAGATAGATAGATTAGAGTAAAGAAAGAAAGATAGATTAGTTAGAAAGAAAGAAAGATAGATAGAGAAAGAGATAGATTAGTTAGAAAGAAAGAATAGAAGATTAGTTAGAAAGAAAGAGAGATTAGTAGAAAGAAGAAGATAGTTAGAAGAAAGATAGATTAGTTAGAAAGAAGAAGAAAGAATAGATTGTTGAAAGAAAAGAAAGATAGATTAGTTAAAAGAAAGATAGATTAGTTAGAAAGAAAGAAAGATAGATAGATTAGTTAGAAAGAAAGAAGATTAGTTAGAAGAAAGAAGATAGATTAGTTAGAAAGAAAAAAGATAATAGTTAGAAAGAAAGAAATATAGATTAGTTAGAAAGAAAGATAGATTAGTTAGAAAGAAAGAAAATAGATAGATTAGTTAGAAAGAAAGATAGATTAGTTAGAAAGAAAGATAGTTAGGTTAGAAAGAAAGAAGATTAGTTAAGAAAGAAAGAAGAAAGAAGAAGAAGAATAGTTAGTTGAAGAAGAAAGAAAGATAGATTAGTTAGAAAGAAAGATAGATAGATTAGTTAGAAAGAAAGATAGATTAGTTAGAAAAAGAAAGATAGATTATAAGAAAGAAAGATAGATTAGTTAGAAAATAAGATAGATTCGTTAGAAAGAAAGAAAGAAAGATAGATTTAGTTAGAAAGGAAGAAAGATAGATTAGTTAGAAAGAAGAAAGAATATAGTTAGAAGAAAATAAGAAAAGAAGATTAGTTAGAAAAAAGAAAAGATTAGTTAGAAAGAAAGAAAGAAAGATAGATTAGTTAGAAAGAAAGAAAGAAAGAAGATATAGATTAGAGAAAGAAAAGAAAGATAGATTAGTTAGAAAGAAAGAAGATTAGTTAGAAAGAAAGAAAGATAAGAATTAGTTAGAAGAAAGAAGATAGTTGAAGAATAGAAAGAAAGATAGATTAGTTAGAAAGAAGAAGAAAGAAAGATAGATAGTTGTTAGAAAGAAAGAAAGATAGATTAGTTAGAAAGAAAGAAAGAAGATTAGTTAGAAAGAAAGAAAGATAGATAGATTAGATAAGAATAGAGATAGAAAGAAAGATGATTAGTTAGAAAGAAAGAAGAAAGATAGATTAGTTAGAAGAAAAGATATAGAAAGATAGTAGATTAGTTAGAAAGAAAGAAAGATATAGATTAGTTAGAAAGAAAGATAGATTAGTTAGAAAGAAAGAAAAAGATAGATTAGTTAGAAAGAAAGATTAAGTTAGTTAGAAAGAAAGATAGTAGATGATTAGTTAGAAGAAGAAAGATAGATTATGTTAGAAAGAAAGAAAGATGTAAAGAAAGATAGATAGTTAAGAAGAAAGAAAGATAGATTAGTTAGAAAAGAAAGAAAGAAAGATAGATTAGTTAGAAAGAAGATAGATAGTTAGTTAGAAAGAAAGATAGATTAGTTAGAAAGAAAGAAAGTAGATTAGTTAGAAAGAAAGAAAGATAGATTAGTTAGGAAAAGAAAGATAGATTAGTTAGAAAGAAAGAAAGATAGATTTAGTTAGAAAGAAGAAAGATAGATTATTAGAAAGAAAGAAAGATAGATTAGTAAGAAAGAAAGAAAGATAGTAAAGAAAGATAGAATAGTTAAGAAAGAAAGATAGATAGATAGAAGAAAATTAGATAAGAAAAGAAGAAAGATAGATTAGTTAGAAAAAGAAATAGATTAGTTAGAAAGAAGATAGATTAGTTAGAAAGAAAGAAAAGATTAGTTAGTAAAAGAAAGATAATTAGTTAGAAAGATGAAGATATTGTTAAAAGAAAGAAAGAAAGATAGATTAGTTAGAAAGAGAAAGAAGATTAGTTGAGAAAAATAGATTAGTAGAAAGAAAGAAGATAAGTTAGTAGAAAAAGAAAGATTAGTTAGAAAGAAGATAGATAGATTAGTTGATAAGATAGATATAGTAGAAGAAATATAGATAGATAGATAGAAGAAAGATAGTTAGATAGAAGATAAGATAGTAGAAAGAAAGATAGATAAGTTAGTGAAAGAAAGAAATAGATTAGTTAGAAAGAAAGATAGATAGTTAGTTAGAAAGAAAGAAAGATAGATTAGTTAGAAAGAAAGATAAGTAGATTAGATAGAAAATAGATTAGATAGAAGAAAAGATAGATTAGTTAGAAAGAAAGAAAGATTAGTTAGAAAGAAAGATAGATAGTTAGAAAGAAAGAAGATTAGTTATAGATAAAAGATAGATTAGATTAGTAATAGATAGTTAAAGATAGATAGATAGTTAGAAAAGATAATAGAAATGAGAAGATAGATTAGTTAGAAAGAAAGATAATTAGTTGAAGAAAGAAAGATAGATAGATTAGTTAGAAAGAAAGAAAATAGATTAGTTAGAAAGAAAGATAGATTAGTTTGAAAGAAAGAAAGATAGATTATTAGAAAGAAGAAAGATAATTAGATTAGAAAGAGAAAGAAAGAATTAGTAGAAAAGAAAGATAGATAGTATAGAAAGAAAAAAGAAAGAATAGATTAGTAAAGAAAGAAAAGATATTAGAAGAAAGATAATAGATTAGTATAGAAAGAAAGATAGATAGAATAGTTAGTAGAAAGAAAGATAGATTAGATTGTAGAAAGAAAGATAGATTAGTTAGAAAGAGAAAGAGAAGATAGATAGATTAGTAGAAAGAAAGATAGATTAGTTGAAAGAAAGAAAGATAGATTAGATGTTAGAAAGTATGTAATAGAAAGATAGATTAGTTAGAAGAAAATGATTAGTAAGAAAGAAAGAAGAAGAAAGAAGATAAGTTAGAAAGAATAGATAAGAAAGAGAAGAATAGATATGTTAGAAAGATAGTTAGAAAGAAAGATAGATTAGTTGAAAGAAAGATAAGATTAGTGATAGAAGATTATTAGAAGAAGAAGATAGATAGTTAGAAAAAGATGATAGATAGAAAGAAGATTAGTTGAAGATAGATAAGTTGTGAAAGATAATGTAGATATAGATTAGATTAGAAAAGAAAGATTAGTTAGAAGATAGATAGATGTAGTTAGAAAGAAAGAAAGATAGATAGTGTAGAAAGAAAGAAAGATAGTATTAGTTAGAAAGAAAGATAGATAGTAGATATTAGTTAGAAAGAAGATAGATAGATTTAGAAAGAAAGATAGATTAGTAGAAAAAAGATTAGTTGAAGAAAGATAGATAGAAAGATAGTAGATAGTTAGTAGAAGAAGATAGATAGTTAGAATAAAAAGATAGATTAGTTAGAAGATAAAGATAGATTAGTTAGATTAGTTGAAAGAAAGAAAGATTAGTTAGTTGAAGAGAAGATTAGTTAGAAAGAAAGATAGATTGATTAGAAAGAAAGAGAAAGAAAGATTAGTTAGAAAGAAAGAAAGATTAGTTTGAAAGATAGATAGATAGATAGATAGATAGATAGATAGATAGATAGATAGATAGATAGATAGACAGATTAGTTAGAAAGAGATAGATTAGTTAGAAAGAAAGATAGATTAGTTAGAAAGAAAGAAAGATAGATAGATAGATAGATAGATAGATAGATAGATAGATAGATTAGTTAGAAAGAAAGAAAGAAAGATAGATTAGTTAGAAAGGAAGATAGATAGATAGATAGATAGATAGATTAGTTAGAAAGGAAGATAGATAGATAGATAGATAGATAGATAGATAGATAGATAGATAGATAGATAGATAGATAGATAGATAGATAGATAGATAGATAGATAGATAGATAGATAAAGTTCATTAGTACATATAGAATGGTAGTTTAATTGAGTCAGGGATTTTAGATTTGAGTTTATTTGGTGTCCACTACTGGGCCACCGTAGTCTTGGCTCATTTTGAACTGTTCCAATGAAAGTCAATGGGATTTTTATGATTTTTAATATTAATTTTTAAGAAATCTGAAAGTCAAATCAGTCTGAAAAGATATAGCACACTAAGTCAGAACAGTTTGAAGGTCTGACCCGAGTTTGGAGTTTGTAGAGTTAAAGCTCTAGGACGAGTTAGAGTTTAAATTTTAGAGTCAGAAGAATAATAATAATAATAATAATAAGTTTAAATAGGATTTCAGTAAGTTGGCTTTCTCAAGCCAACTTAACTAGATTAAAAAGTTCGTCGAGACAAACTTTAAGTTGGCTTGTGAAAGTTTGGACCAGAAAGTTTGAAGAAGTTTAAAGTACTTTGAAGTTTAAATTAGTTTATAGTTTTAATTAGTTTAAAGTTTAAATTAGTTTGAATTTTAAAGTAGTTTGAAGTTTAAATTAAAGTATTTTAAAGTTTAAATTAGTTTATAGTTTAAATTAGTTTAAAGTTTAAATTAGTTCAAATTTTAAAGTAGTTTGAAGTTTAAATTAAAGTAGTTTGAAGTTTAAATTAAAGTAGTTTAAAGTAGCGTAAAGTTTTAATTAGTTTAAAGTTTATAGTAGTTTAAATTTAAAGAATAGTTATTTAAAGTTGCTAGGGTGTTTCTAGTGGGTTGCTAAGGTGTTCTGGGTGGTTGCTAGGGTGTTCTAGGTGGTTGCTAAGGTATTTTGTTTGGTTGCTAGGGTGTTCTGGTTGGTTGTTAGGCGGTTGCTATGGTGTTCTGGGTGGTTGTTATGCAGTTGCTAGGGTGTTATGGGTGGTTGCTAGGGTGTTGCTAGGGTGTTCTAAGGTATTTTGGGTGGTTGCTAGGGTGTTATTAGGTATTTTGGGTGGTTGCTAAGGTGTTCTGGGTGGTTGCTAGGCAGTTGCTAGGGTATTTTGGGTGGTTGCTATGGTGTTGCTAGGGTGTTCTGATGTATTTTGGGTGGTTGCTAGGGTGTTCTAAGGTATTTTGGGTGGTTGCTAGGGTATTCTGGGTGGTTGCTATGGTGTTGCTAGGGTGTTATAAGGTATTTTGGGTGGTTGCTAGGTGTTCTGGGTGGTTGCTATGGTGTTCCGAGGTAATTTTGGGCGGTTTGCTATGGTGTTGCTAGGGTGTTCTAATGTATTTTGGGGGGTTGCTAGGGTGTTCTAAGAAATTTTGGGTGGTTGCTATGGTGTTGCTAGGGTGTTCTAAGGTATTTTGGGTGGTTGCTATGGTGTTGCTAGGGTGTTTTAAGGTATTTTGGGTGGTTGCTAGGGTGTTGCTAGGGTGTTCTAAGGTATTTTGGGTGGTTGCTAAGGTATTTTGGGTGGTTGCTAGGGTGTTCTAAGGTATTTTGGGTGGTTGCTATGGTGTTGCTAGGGTGTTCTAAGGTATTTTGGGTGGTTGCTAGGGTGTTCTGGTGGTTGCTAGGGTGTTCTAAGGTATTTTGGGTGGTTGCTATGGTGTTGCTAGGGTGTTCTAAGGTATTTTGGGTGGTTGCTATGGTGTTACTAAGGGTGTTCTAAGGTATTTTGGGTGGTTGCTAGGGTATTTTGGGTGGTTGCTAGGGTGTTCTAAGGTATTTTGGGTGGTTGCTATGGTGTTGCTAGGGTGTTCTAAGGTATTTTGGGTGGTTGCTATGGTGTTGCTAGGGTGTCCTAAGGTATTTTGGGTGGTTGCTAGGGTGTTCTAAGTTATTTTGGGTGGTTGCTATGGTGTTGCTAGGGTGTTATAAGGTATTTTGGGTGGTTGTTATGGTGTTCTAAGGTATTTTGGGTGGTTGCTAGGGTGTTTTGGGTGGTTGCTAGGGTGTTCTAAGGTATTTTGGGTGGTTGCTAGGGTGTTCTGGGTGGTTGCTAGGGTGTTCTAAGGTATTTTGGTTGGTTGCTAGGGTGTTCTGGGTGGTTGCTGGGGTGTTCTAAGGTATTTTGGGTGGTTGCTAGGGTGTTCTGGGTGGTTGCTATGGTGAACTATTTATGATTTTAAAAGTTCATAAGTGTATGAATTCATGAAAGTTCATAAGTGTATGAATTCATGAAAGTTTATAAGTTTATGAGTTCATAAGTGTATGAATTCATGAAAGTTTATAAGTTTATGAGTTTATAAGTGTATGAATTCATGAAAGTTCATAAGTGTATGAGTTTATATGTGTACGAGTTTATGAGTTTAGAGTTTATAAGTTTATGAGTTCATAAGTGTATGATTTCATGAGTTTAGAGTTTATGAGTTTAGAGTTTATAAGTTTATGAGTTGATGAGTTCATAAGTGTATGAATTCATGAGTTTATGAGTTTAGAGTTTATGTTTAAATGAGTAAGAGTTCAGTTTATTAATTTATGAGTTTAAGTTCATGAGTTTATGAATTCATGAGTTCGTAAAAGTGTATGAGTTTATACGTGTACGAGTTTAGAGTTTATAAGTTTAAATGAGTTTAGAGTTTATAAGTTTAAATGAGTTTAGAGTTTATAAGTTTAAATGAGTCTAAGAGTTTAAGTTTAGAGTTTAATAATTTATTATGAGTTTAAGAGTTTAAGATTAGATAGATAAGTGTCATAAATAGATGAGTTTAATAGTTTAAATGAGTCTCAATGGCTCATATGGTATATAGAATGGCAGTTTGATTTAGTCTAGGGCTTCAAGGTATTTAGATTTAAATTTTTGGCAGTTGGCCAGTTTGAAAATCTGAACATTCCGCAATGTTAAGTCAATGGGAGTTTTTTTCCGACTTTGATCGTCATTTTTAGGAAAACCGTAAGTCCGATCAGTTAGAAAAGATATAGCATACCGAGTCAGAACAGTCTGAGTGTCCGTGCCGAGTTTGGAGTATGTGGAGTTAAAGCTCTAGGAGGAGTTAGAGTTGTAAATTTTGAGTAAGAAGAATAATAATAACTAGAAAAAAAGTTTGATGAGACAAACTTTAAGTTGGCTTGAGAAAGCCGGACCAGAGAGTTTGAAGAAGTTTAAAGTAGTTTGAAGTTTGATAGATGAATTAGTTAGAAAGAAAGAATAGTTCTAAAAAAAGAAAACGATTGGTTAGAAAGAAAGGAAAGATTAGGTAGAAAGATAGATAGATTAGAAAGATAAATTAGTTAGAAAGAAAGAGAGAAAGATAGATTAGTTAGAAAGAAAGAAAGATAGATTAGTTAGAAAGAAAGAAAGAGATTAGTTAGAAAGAAAGAAAGAAAGATAGATAGATAGATAGATAGATAGATAGATAGATTAGTTAGAAAGAAAGAAAGAGATTAGTTAGAAAGAAATAAAGATTAGTTAGAAAGAAAGAAAGATAGATTAGTTAGAATGAAAGATAGATTAGTTAGAAAGAAGTAAAGAAAGAAAGATAGATTAGTTAGATTAGTTAGAAAGAAAGAAAGAGATTAGTTAGAAAGAAAGAAAGATTAGTTAGAAAGAAAGAAAGAAAGATTAGTTAGAAAGAAAGAAAGAAAGATAGATTAGTTAGAATGAAAGATAGATTAGTTAGAAAGAAGTAAAGAAAGAAAGATAGATTAGTTAGAAAGAAAGGATAGATTAGTTAGAAAGAAAGATAGATAGATTAGTTAGAAAGAAAGACAGATTAGTTAGAATGAAAGAAAGATAGATTATTTAGAAAGAAAGAAAGATAGATTAGTTAGAAAGAAAGAAAGATAGATTAGTTAGAAAGAAAGATAAATTAGTTAGAAAGAAAGAAAGATAGATTAGTTAGAAAGAAAGATAGATTAGTTAGAAAGAAAGAAAGATAGATAGATTAGTTAGAAAGAAAGTAAGAGATTAGTTAGAAAGAAAGAAAGAGAAAGAAAGAAAGATTAGTTAGAAAGAAAGAAAGATAGATTAGTTAGAAAGAAAAGAAAGATAGATTAGTTAAAAAGAAAGATAGATAGATTAGTTAGAAAGAAAGATAGATTAGTTAGAATGAAAGAAAGAGATTAGTAAGAAATAAAGATAGATTAGTTAGAAAGAAAGATAGATTTGTTAGAAAGAAAGAGATTAGTTAGAAAGAAAGATAGATAGTTAGAAAGAAAGATAGATAAGTAAGAAAAAAAGATTAGTTAGAAAGAAAGATAGATAGATTAGTTATAAAGATAGATTAGTTAGAAAGAAAGATAGAAAGAAAGATAGATTAGTTGGAAAGAAAGATATATTAGTTGGAAAGAAAGAAAGAAAGAAAGATAGATTAGTTGGAAAGAAAAATATATTAGTTAGAAAGAAAGATAGATTAGTTGGAAAGAAAGAAAGAAAGATTGGTTAGAAAGAAAGAAAGATAGATTAGTTAGAAAGATATATAGATTAGTTAGAAAGAAAGATACATTAGAAAGATAGATAGTTAGAAAAAGATAGATTAGTTAGAAAGAAAGAAAGATTAGTTAGAAAGATAGAAAGATTTGTTTGAAAGAAATGTAGATTGGTTAGAAAGAGAAAGAAAGATTAGTTAGAAAGATAGTTAAAAACAGATAGATTAGTTAGAATGAAAGATTAGTTAGAAAGAAAGATAGATTGATTAGAAAGAAAGAGAAAGAAAGATTAGTTAGAAAGAAAGAAAGATTAGTTTGAAAGATAGATTAATAGATAGATAGATAGATAGATAGATAGATAGATAGATAGATAGACAGATTAGTTAGAAAGAGATAGATTAGTTAGAAAGAAAGATAGATTAGTTAGAAGAAAGAAAGATAGAAGATAGATAGATAGATAGATAGATAGATAGATAGATAGATAGATAGATAGATAGATAATTAGTTAGAAAGAAAGAAAGAAAGATAGATTAGTTAGAAAGGAAGATAGATAGATAGATAGATAGATAGATTAGTTAGAAAGGAAGATAGATAGTATAGATAGATAGATAGATAGATAGATAGATAGATAGATAGATAGATAGATAGATAGATAGATAGATAGATAGATAAAGTTCATTAGTACATATAGAATGGTAGTTTAATTGAGTCAGGGATTTTAGATTTGAGTTTATTTGGTGTCCACTACTGGGCCACCGTAGTCTTGGCTCATTTTGAACTGTTCCAATGAAAGTCAATGGGATTTTTATGATTTTTAATATTAATTTTTAAGAAATCTGAAAGTCAAATCAGTCTGAAAAGATATAGCACACTAAGTCAGAACAGTTTGAAGGTCTGACCCGAGTTTGGAGTTTGTAGAGTTAAAGCTCTAGGACGAGTTAGAGTTTAAATTTTAGAGTCAGAAGAATAATAATAATAATAATAATAAGTTTAAATAGGATTTCAGTAAGTTGGCTTTCTCAAGCCAACTTAACTAGATTAAAAAGTTCGTCGAGACAAACTTTAAGTTGGCTTGTGAAAGTTTGGACCAGAAAGTTTGAAGAAGTTTAAAGTACTTTGAAGTTTAAATTAGTTTATAGTTTTAATTAGTTTAAAGTTTAAATTAGTTTGAATTTTAAAGTAGTTTGAAGTTTAAATTAGTTCAAAGTTTAAAGTAGTTTAAAGTTTAAAGTATTTAAAGTTTAAATTAGTTTAAAGTTTTAATGAGTTCAAAGTTTAAAGTAGTTTGAAATTTAAATTATTTTAAGTTAAATTAGTTTAAAGTTTAGTTTAAATTTTAAGGTATAGTTTGAAGTCATTTAATGTTGCTACTGTGTTTCTAGTGGGTTGCTAGGGTGTTCTAAGGTATTTTGGGGGGTTGCTAGGGTGTTCTTAGGAATTTTGGGTGGTCGCTATGGTTTGCTAGGGTGTTCTAAGGAATTCTGGGTGGTTGCTAGGTGTTCTGGGTGGTTGCTATGGTGTTCTAATGTATTTTGGGTGGTTGCTAGGGTGTTCTGGGTGGTTGCTATGGTGTTCTAAGGTATTTTGGGCGGTTGCTATGGTGTTGCTAGGGTGTTCAAAGGTATTTTGAGTGGTTGCTAGGGTGTTGCTAGGGTGTTCTAAGGTATTTTGGGTGGTTGCTATGGTGTTACTAGGGTGTTCTAAGGAATTTTGGGTGGTTGCTATGGTGTTTCTAGGGTGTTCTAAGGTATTTTGGGTGGTTGCTAGGGTGTTCTGGGTGGTTGCTATGGTGTTGCTAGGGTGTTCTAAGGTATTTTGGGTAGTTGCTATGGTGTTCTAAGATATTTTGGGTGGTTGCTAGGGTGTTCTGGGTGGTTGCTAGGGTGTTCTAAAGAATTTTGGGTGGTTGCTATGGTGTTGCTAGGGTGTTCTAAAGGTATTTTGGGTGGTTGCTAGGGTTCTGGGTGGTTGCTATGGTGTTCTAAGGTATTTTGGGTGGTTGCTATGGTGTTGCTAGGGTGTTCTAAGGTATTTTGGGTGGTTGCTAGGGTGTTCTGGGTGGTTGCTAGGGTGTTCTAGGTATTTTGGGTGGTTGCTATGGTGTTGCTAGGTTGTTCTAAGGTATTTTGGGTGGTTGCTATGGTGTTGCTAGGGTGTTCTAAGGTATTTTGGGTGGTTGCTAGGGTATTTTGGGTGGTTGCTAGGGTGTTCTAAGGTATTTTGGGTGGTTGCTATGGTGTTGCTAGGGTGTTCTAAGGTATTTTGTGTGGTTGCTATGGTGTTGCTAGGGTGTTCTAAGGTATTTTGTGTGGTTGCTAGGGTGTTCTGGGTGGTTGCTAGGGTGTTCTAAGGTATTTTGGGTGGTTGCTATGGTGTTGCTAGGGTGTTATAAGGTATTTTGGGTGGTTGCTATGGTGTTGCTATGGTGTTCTAAGGTATATTGGGTGGTTGCTAGGGTGTTTTGGGTGGTTGCTAGGGTGTTCTAAGGTATTTTGGGTGGTTGCTATGGTGTTGCTAGGTGTTCTAAGGTATTTTGGGTGGTTGCTAGGGTGTTCTAAGGTATTTTGGGTGGTTGCTAGGGTGTTGCTAGGGTGTTGTAAAGTATTTTGGGTGGTTGCTATGGTGTTGCTAGGGTGTTCTAAGGTATATTGGGTGGCTGCTAGGGTATTTTGGGTGGTTGCTAGGGTGTTCTAAGGTATATTGGGTGGTTGCTAGGGTATTTTGGGTGGTTGCTAGGGTGTTCTAAGGTATTTTGGGTGGTTGCTATGGTGTTGCTAGGGTGTTCTAAGGTATTTTGGGTGGTTGCTAGGGTGTTCTAAGGTATTTTGGGTGGTTGCTAGGGTTGCTAGGGTGTTGTAAGGTATTTTGGGTGGTTGCTAGGGTGTTCTGGGTGGTTGCTATGGTGTTCCGAGGTATTTTGGGCGGTTGCTATGGTGTTGCTAGGGTGTTCTAAGGTATTTTGGGTGGTTGCTAGGGTGTTCTGGGTGGTTGCTATAGTGTTCTAAGGTATTTTGGGCGGTTGCTAGGGTGTTCTAAGGTATTTTGGGTGGTTGCTAGGGTGTTCTGGGTGGTTGCTATGGTGTTCTAAGGTATTTTGGGCGGTTGCTATGGTGTTGCTAGGGTGTTCTAAGGTATTTTGGGTGGTTGCTAGGGTGTTCTGGGTGGTTGCTATGGTGTTCTAAGGTATTTTGGGCGGTTGCTATGGTGTTGCTAGGGTGTTCTAAGGTATTTTGGGTGGTTGCTAGGGTGTTCTAATGTATTTTGGGTGGTTGCTAGGGTGTTCTGGGTGGTTGCTATGGTGAACTATTTATGATTTAAAAGTTCATAAGTGTATGAATTCATGCAAGTTCATAAGTGTATGAATTCATGAAAGTTTATAAGTTTTATGAGTTTATAAGTGTATGAATTCATGAAAGTTCATAAGTTTATGAGTTTATAAGTGTATGAATTCATAAGTTTATGATGTTTAGAGTTTGTTTAAATGAGTAAGAGTTCAGAGTTTATTAATTTATGAGTTTAAGTTCATAAGTGTATGAATTCATGAGTTTCTGAGTTTATAAGTTTATGAGTTTATGAGTCTAGAGTTTATGAGTTTAGAGTTTATAAGTTTATGAGTTCATAAGTGTATGATTTCATGAGTTTATGAGTTTAGAGTTTATAAGTTTATGATTAAATGAGTAAGAGTTCAGTTTATTAATTTATGAGTTTAAGTTCATGAGTTTATGAATTCATGAGTTCATAAAAGTGTATGAGTTTATACGTGTACGAGTTTATGAGTTTAGAGTTTATAAGTTTAAATGAGTTTAGAGTTTATAAGTTTAAATGAGTCTAAGAGTTTAAGTTTAGAGTTTATTAATTTATTATGAGTTTAAGAATTTAAGATTAGATAGATAAGTGTCATAGATAGATGAGTTTAATAGTTTAAATGAGTCTCAATGGCTCATATAGTATATAGAATGGCAGTTTGATTTAGTCTAGGGCTTCAAGGTATTTAGATTTGAATTTTTGGCAGTTGGGGAGTTTGAAAATCTGAACATTCCGCAATGTTAAGTCAATGGGAGTTTTTTCCGACTTTGATCGTCATTTTTAGGAAAACCGTAAGTCCGATCAGTCTGAAAAGATATAGCACACCGAGTCAGAACAGTTTGAGTGTCAGTGCCGAGTTTGGAGTATGTGGAGTTAAAGCTCTAGGAGGAGTTAGAGTTGTAAATTTTAGTCTCAGAAAAAGAATAATAACTAGATTAAAAAGTTCGTCGAGACAAACTTTAAGTTGGCTTGTGAAAGTTTGGACCAGAAAGTTTGAAGAAGTTTAAAGTAGTTTGAAGTTTAAATTAGTTTATAGTTTTAATTAGTTTAAAGTTTAAATTAGTTTGAATTTTAAAATAGTTTGAAGTTTAAATTAAAGTATTTTAAAGTTTAAATTAGTTTATAGTTTAAATTAGTTTAAAGTTTAAATTAGTTCAAATTTTAAAGTAGTTTGAAGTTTAAATTAAAGTAGTTTGAAGTTTAAATTAAAGTAGTTTAAAGTAGCGTAAAGTTTTAATTAGTTTAAAGTTTATAGTAGTTTAAATTTAAAGAATAGTTATTTAAAGTTGCTAGGGTGTTTCTAGTGGGTTGCTAAGGTGTTCTGGGTGGTTGCTAGGGTGTTCTAGGTGGTTGCTAAGGTATTTTGTTTGGTTGCTAGGTGTTCTGGTTGGTTGTTAGGCGGTTGCTATGGTGTTCTGGGTGGTTGTTATGCAGTTGCTAGGGTGTTATGGGTGGTTGCTAGGGTGTTGCTAGGGTGTTCTAAGGTATTTTGGGTGGTTGCTAGGGTGTTATTAGGTATTTTGGGTGGTTGCTAAGGTGTTCTGGGTGGTTGCTAGGCAGTTGCTAGGGTATTTTGGGTGGTTGCTATGGTGTTGCTAGGGTGTTCTGATGTATTTTGGGTGGTTGCTAGGGTGTTCTAAGGTATTTTGGGTGGTTGCTAGGTATTCTGGGTGGTTGCTATGGTGTTGCTAGGGTGTTATAAGGTATTTTGGGTGGTTGCTAGGGTGTTCTGGGTGGTTGCTATGGTGTTCCGAGGTATTTTGGGCGGTTGCTATGGTGTTGCTAGGGTGTTCTAATGTATTTTGGGGGGTTGCTAGGGTGTTCTAAGAAATTTTTGGTGTGGTTGCTATTGGTGTTGCTAGGGTGTTCTAAGGTATTTTGGGTGGTTGCTATGGTGTTGCTAGGGTGTTTTTAAGGTATTTTGGGTGGTTGCTAGGTGTTGTTGCTAGGGTGTTCTAAGGTATTTTGGGTGGTTGCTAAGGTAATTTTGGGTGGTTGCTAGGGTGGTTCTAAAGGTATTTGGGTGGTTGCTAATGGTGTTGCTAGGGTGTTCTAAGGTATTTTGGGTGGTTGCTAGGGTGTTCTGGGTGGTTGCTAGGGTGTTCTAAGGTATTTTATGGTGTAGGTTGCTAAGGTGTTTGCTAGGGTGTTCTAGAGGTATTTTGGGTGGTTGCTAGTGTGTTATGGGTGTTCTAAGGTATTTTGGGTGGTTGCTAGGTATTTTGGGTGGTTGCTAGGGTGTTCTAAGGTATTTTGGGTGGTTGCTATGGTGTTGCTAGGGTGTTCTAAGGTATTTTGGGTGGTTGCTATGGTGTTGCTAGGGTGTCCTAAGGTATTTTGGGTGGTTGCTAGGGTGTTCTAAGTTATTTTGGGTGGTTGCTATGGTGTTGCTAGGGTGTTATAAGGTATTTTGGGTGGTTGTTATGGTGTTCTAAGGTATTTTGGGTGGTTGCTAGGGTGTTTTGGGTGGTTGCTAGGGTGTTCTAAGGTATTTTGGGTGGTTGCTAGGGTGTTCTGGGTGGTTGCTAGGGTGTTCTAAGGTATTTTGGTTGGTTGCTAGGGTGTTCTGGGTGGTTGCTGGGGTGTTCTAAGGTATTTTGGGTGGTTGCTAGGGTGTTCTGGGTGGTTGCTATGGTGAACTATTTATGATTTTAAAAGTTCATAAGTGTATGAATTCATGAAAGTTCATAAGTGTATGAATTCATGAAAGTTTATAAGTTTATGAGTTCATAAGTGTATGAATTCATGAAAGTTTATAAGTTTATGAGTTTATAAGTGTATGAATTCATGAAAGTTCATAAGTGTATGAGTTTATATGTGTACGAGTTTATGAGTTTAGAGTTTATAAGTTTATGAGTTCATAAGTGTATGATTTCATGAGTTTAGAGTTTATGAGTTTAGAGTTTATAAGTTTATGAGTTGATGAGTTCATAAGTGTATGAATTCATGAGTTTATGAGTTTAGAGTTTATGTTTAAATGAGTAAGAGTTCAGTTTATTAATTTATGAGTTTAAGTTCATGAGTTTATGAATTCATGAGTTCGTAAAAGTGTATGAGTTTATACGTGTACGAGTTTAGAGTTTATAAGTTTAAATGAGTTTAGAGTTTATAAGTTTAAATGAGTTTAGAGTTTATAAGTTTAAATGAGTCTAAGAGTTTAAGTTTAGAGTTTATAATTTATTATGAGTTTAAGAGTTTAAGATTAGATAGATAAGTGTCATAAATAGATGAGTTTAATAGTTTAAATGAGTCTCAATGGCTCATATAGTATATAGAATGGCAGTTTGATTTAGTCTAGGGCTTCAAGGTATTTAGATTTAAATTTTTGGCAGTTGGCCAGTTTGAAAATCTGAACATTCCGCAATGTTAAGTCAATGGGAGTTTTTTCCGACTTTGATCGTCATTTTTAGGAAAACCGTAAGTCCGATCAGTTAGAAAAGATATAGCATACCGAGTCAGAACAGTCTGAGTGTCCGTGCCGAGTTTGGAGTATGTGGAGTTAAAGCTCTAGGAGGAGTTAGAGTTGTAAATTTTGAGTAAGAAGAATAATAATAATAATAAGTTTAAATAGGATTTCAATAAGTTGGCTCTCACAAGCCAACTTAATTAAACTAAGTGATTAAAAAAAAGTTCGTCAAGACAAACTTTAAGTTGGCTTGTGAAAGTTTGGACCAGAAAGTTTAATTTTTTTAAAAAAAAGTAGTTTAAAGTTTAAATTAGTTTAAAGTTTAAATTAGTCTGATTTTTTAAAGTAGTTTGAAGTTTAAATTAGTTTCAAGTTTAAATTAAAATAGTTTAAAGTAGTTTAAAGTTTAAATTGAAGTAGTTTAAAGTAGTTTAAAGTAGTTTAAAGTAGTTTAAAGTTTTAAATAGTTTAAAGTTTAATGTAGTTTAAAGTATATTTTTTAGGTAATTTAAAGTTGCTAGGGTGTTTCTAGTGGGTTGCTAAGGTGTTCTGGGTGGTTGCTAGGGTGTTCTGGGTGGTTGCTAAGGTATTTTGTTTGGTTGCTAGGGCGTTCTGGTTGGTTTTTAGGCGGTTGCTATGATGTTCTGGGTGGTTGTTAGGCAGTTGCTAGGGTGTTCTGGATGGTTGCTATGGTGTTGCTAGGGTGTTCTAAGGTTTTTTGGGTGGTTGCTAGGGTGATGTGGGTGGTTGCTATGGTGTTGCTAGGGTGTTCTAAGGTATTTTGGGTGGTTGCTAGGTGTTCTGGGTGGTTGCTAGGGTGTTCTAAGGTATTTTGGGTGGTTGCTAGGGTGTTCTGGGTGGTTGCTATGGTGTTGCTAGGGTGTTCTAAGGTATTTTGGGTGGTTGCTAGGGTGTTCTGGGTGGTTGCTAGGGTGTTCTAAGGTATTTTGGGGGTTGCTAGTGTGTTCTAAGGTATTTTGGGTGGTTGCTATGGTGTTGCTAGGGTGTTCTAAGCTATTTTGGGTGGTTGCTAGGGTGTTCTGGGTGGTTGCTATGGTGTTATAAGGTATTTTGGGTGGTTGCTATGGTGTTGCTAGGATGTTCTAAGGTATTTTGGGTGGTTGCTAGGTGTTCTGGTGGTTGCTAGGGTGTTCTAAGGTATTTTGGGGGTTGCTAGTGTGTTCTAAGGTATTTTGGGTGGTTGCTATGGTGTTGCTAGGGTGTTCTAAGGTTTTATCGGTGGTTGCTAGGTGTGTTCTGGGTGGTTGCTATGGTGTTCTAAGGTATTTTGGGTGGTTGCTATGGTGTTGCTAGGGTGTTCTAAGGTATTTTGGGTGGTTGCTAGGGTGTTCTGGGTGGTTGCTAGGGTGTTCTAAGGTATTTTGGGTGGTTGCTATGGTGTTGCTAGGGTGTTCTAAGGTATTTTGGGCGGTTGCTAGGGTGTTCTGGGTGGTTGCTAGGGTGTTCTAAGGTATTTTGGGTGGTTGCTAGGGTGTTCTAAGGTATTTTGGGCGGTTGCTAGGTGTTCTGGTGGTTGCTAGGGTGTTCTAAGGTATTTTGGTGGTTGCTATGGTGTTGCTAGGGTGTTCTAAGGTATTTTGGGCGGTTGCTAGGGTGTTCTGGGTGGTTGCTAGGGTGTTCTAAGGTATTTTGGGTGGTTGCTATGGTGTTGTTTAGGGTGTTCTAAGGTATGTTGGGCGGTTGCTAGGGTGTTCTGGGTGGTTGCTAGGGTGTTCTAAGGTATTTTGGGTGGTTGCTATGGTGTTGCTAGGGTGTTCTAAGGTATTTTGGGTGGTTGCTAGGGTGTTCGGGGTGGTTGCTAGGGTGTTCTAAGATATTTTGGGTGGTTGCTAGGGTGTTCTGGGTGGTTGCTATGGTGAACTATTTATGAGTTTAAAAGTTTATAAGTGTATGAATTCATGAAAGTTCATAAGTGTAGGAATTCATGAAAGTTCATAAGTTTATGAATTCATGAAAGTTCATAAGTTTATGAGTTTATAAGTGTATGAATTCATGAGTTTATGAGTTTAGAGTTTGTTTAAATGAGTAAGAGTTCAGAGTTTATTAATTTATGAGTTTAAGTTCATAAGTGTATGAGTTTATACGTGTACGAGTTTAGAGTTTATGAGTTTAGAGTTTATGAGTTTAGAGTTTATAAGTTTATGAATTTTGAGTTTATGAATTTTGAGTTTATGAGTTTAGAGTTTATGAGTTTAGAGTTTATAAGTTTATGAATTTTGAGTTTATGAGTTTAGAGTTTATAAGTTTATGAATTTTGAGTTTATGAGTTTAGAGTTTATGAGTTTAGAGTTTATAAGTTTATGAGTTTAGAGTTTATAAGTTTAGAGTTTATGAGTTTAGAGTTTATGAGTTTAGAGTTTATAAGTTTATAAGTTTAGAGTTTATGAGTTTAGAGTTTATAAGTTTAAATGAGTCTAAGAGTTTAAGTTTAGAGTTTATTAATTTATTATGAGTTTAAGAGTTTAAGATTAGATAGATAAGTGTCATAGATAATGAGTTTATTAGTTTAAATGAGTCTCAATGGCTCATGTAGTATATAGAATGGCAGTTTGATTCAGTCTAGGGCTTCAAGGTATTTAGATTTGAATTTTTGGCAGTTGGCCAGTTTGAAAATCTGAACATTCCGCAATGTTAAGTCAATGGGAGTTTTTTCCGAGTTTGATCGTCTTTTTTAGGAAAACCGTAAGTCCGATCAGTTCGAAAAGATATAGCAACTCGAGTCAGAACAGTCTGAGTGTCCGTGCCGAGTTTGGAGTATGTGGAGTTAACGCTCTAGGAGGAGATTGATATAGAAATTTAGCGACAGAATAATAATAATAATAATAATAATAAGTTTAAGTAGGATTTCAGTAAGTTGGCTCTCACAAGCCAACTTAATAATAATAACTAGAATGTACATTTCCAGAAGAAAATGTGAAATGGTGCTTGCAGTGGCAAAACTCGCCGCTCGGTTGCTAGGGTGTGGTACATAATTGCATACGAGCCAACAACCATGTCTGTACGATGTTGTGGAGCTGAAATATGGCTTCTATATGTTGCAATATGGTTGCTAGGTATCTTCAAATGGTTGCTAAGGTGTGGTTACACAGTTACCATGATGATATTTACAGACTGGTTTCCCAACCGAAACGAAGAAGCACAGCCCCATGTCTATATGATTTTCTGGTTCTGAGATATAGCTCATTCATGTGTTTGTACGGTTGCTAGGGTACTCCAAATGGTTGCTAAGGCTTATTTATACAGTTTATGGGGTAATATTTAAAGAGTATTTGCACATCTGGGTCAAAAAAATGCCCAACTCTGTGTTTTTACAATGTTTTGTTGCTGAGATATGGCTTGTAAATGTTGTTCAATGGTTGCTAGGGGCCTGTAACTGGTTGCTAGGGCGTGGTTATGAAGTTGATATGTCACTACTCATTAGCTGCTTAATAGGACGAATCAAAAGAGCCCAACCCCAAGCCTATATGACCTTCTAAGCCAAAGATATGACTTTACAAGTTTTTGCCAATGTTAAGTCTATGGGAGATTTTTCGGTAAATTTTTCGCCCGCCAGACGAACATCGTACACCTGATCGCTTATAAAAGTCATAGCACACCTCTCCTCAACAAACCGGTCGATTTCACACCTCATTGATTGGTCTACGACAAAATATGAGGGAGGAGTTGCGTGCCAAAGTTTTGTCTAGGTGAATAGTAATTACAACACTAGAATGTACATTTCCAGGAGAAAATGTGAAATGGTGCTTGCAGTGGCAAAACTCACCGCTCGGTTGCTAGGGTGTGGTACATGATTGCATACGACCCAACAAACATGTCTGTACGATGTTCTGGTGCTGAGATATGGCTTATTCATGTGTTCAGTTGGTTGCTAGGTGGTTGCTAGGGTGTTCTGGTTGGTTGCTAGGCGGTTGCTAGGGTATTCTGGGTTGTTGCTAGGGCGTTGCTAGGCGGTTGCTAGGGTATTCTGGGTGGTTGCTAGGCGGTTGCTAGGGTGTTTTGGTTGGTTGCTAGGGTGTTCTGGGTGGTTGCTAGGGCATTGCTAGGCGGTTGCTAGGCGGTTGCTAGAGTGTTCTGGGTGGTTGCTAGGCGGTTGCTAGGGTATTCTGGGTGGTTACTAGGGCGTTGCTAGGTTGTTCTGAATGGTTGCTAGGGTATTCTGGATGGTTGCTAGGCGGTTGCTAGGGTGTTCTGGGGGGTTGCTAGGCGGTTGCTAGGGTATTCTGGGTGGTTGCTATGGCGTTGCTAGGTGGTTGCTAGGGTATTCTGGGTGGTTGCTAGGCGGTTGCTAGGGTGTTCTGGGTGGTTGCTAGGCGGTTGCTAGGGTGTTCTGGGTGGTTGCTAGGGCGTTGCTAGGCGGTTGCTAGGGTATTCTGGATGGTTGCTAGGCGGTTGCTAGGGTGTTCTGGGTGGTTGCTAGGCGGTTGCTAGGGTATTCTGGGTGGTTGCTAGGGCGTTGCTAGGCGGTTGCTAGGGTGTTCTGGGTGGTTGCTAGGCGGTTGCTAGGGTGTTCTGGGTGGTTGCTAGGCGGTTGCTAGGGTATTCTGGGTGGTTGCTATGGCATTGCTAGGTGGTTGCTAGGGTGTTCTGGGTGGTTGCTAGGCGGTTGCTAGGGTGTTCTGGGTGGTTGCTAGGCGGTTGCTAGGGTGTTCTGGGTGGTTGCTAGGGCGTTGCTAGGCGGTTGCTAGGGTATTCTGGATGGTTGCTAGGCGGTTGCTAGGGTATTCTGGATGGTTGCTAGGCGGTTGCTAGGGGTTTCTGGGTGGTTGCTAGGCGGTTGCTAGGGTATTCTGGGTTGTTGCTAGGGCGTTGCTAGGCGGTTGCTAGGGTATTCTGGGTGGTTGCTAGGCAGTTGCTAGGGTGTTCTGGGTGGTTGCTAGGGCGTTGCTAGGCGGTTGCTAGGGTGTTCTGGGTGGTTGCTAGGCGGTTGCTAGGGTATTCTGGGTGGTTGCTAGGGCATTGCTAGGCAGTTGCTAGGGTATTCTGGGTGGTTGCTAGGCGGTTGCTAGGGTATTCTGGGTGGTTGCTATGGTGTTACTAGGTGGTTGGTAGATGTCACAGATGGTTACTATGGAGTTTGTAGCATTTTCTTGGCATGATTTAACACTTAGCTAATCAATATTAGCATGTAGCTATTCACTGCTAGCATGTGTAGCATGTAGCAAGTCCTGTTTGCTAGCATGAGTAAAAAGAGCCAACCCCCATCTCTATACGATGTTCTGGTGCTGAGATATAGGTCTTGCAAAACGGTTGCTAGGGTACTCTGTTTGGTTGCTAGGGAGTGGCTTGGCAGCTGCCAATCATTAAGCTCCAAAGTCAATGTGAATGTATAAACCAACCCCCCATCTCTATACGATGTTTTGATGCAGAGATATAGGTCTTGCAAAATGGTTGCTAGGGTAGTCTGTTTAGTTGCTAGGGAGTGGCTTGGCAGCTTCCAATCATGAAACTCCAAAGGCTGCTTGTCAGTATGAATGATATAAACCAACTCCCATGCCTCTGTGACATTCAGAATGGAAGATATCCCTCTTTGGATTTTGGTTGCTAAGGTGCTCGATAATGGTTGCTAGGGCGTGGCCAGTAAGTGTTGAGGTGATTCAGGATTGGCTGTTTGCTGGCCCGAGTCAAACGAGCCCACCCTCATGTTTCTATGACACTTCTATCTTGAGATATCCCTTTGATCTCTTTTAATGGAAGTCTATGGAACTTGTTGCTAAGGAGCTCTAAATGGTTGCTAGGGCGTGGCTTGATAGCTTCACAATGATCTTGAGACACTGATTGGCCGTCTGAGTAAAATGAGCCCGCCCCTTTGTCTCTACGACACTGGGATCCAGAGTTATGTTCAATATAAAAGCGGTTTCTATGGTGTAGGACGGCCCATTTCATGGGCCGTCCTACACCATAGTAAGTCTATGGGGGCATATTTGGGCAGCTCCTGCCCCTCAGGGGTGCAACTTTTACCCCACTGTGAGGTATGTTCTTACAGAGCCTGTAAGCCTCTTCAAATGTGGCAAATCACACATTTCTGTGAAATCTGAGCTCTGAGCTATGACTCTTCAAAGTTTTTCACCATGTTAAGTCAATGGGGTTTTTTGGGCAACTTTGGGCCGCTCCTGCCCCCCAGGGGTGCAACTTTTACCCCATTTAGGGGTATGTTCTTAAAGAGCCTGTCAGCCTCTTCAAATGTGGCAAATCACACGTTTCTGTGAAATCTGATCTCTGAGCTATGATTCGTCAAAGTTTTTTCCCCATGTTAAGTCTATGCGTTTTTTTTGGGCCGTTTTTCGCCCCTGGGGCGAACATCGTACCCCCGATCGCTTATAAAAGTCATAGCACACCATTCCCGAACAGGCCGCACGTTTTGACACCTCATTCATGGGTCTGTGACAAAAACTGCGGGAGGAGTTGCGCGTCAAACTTTGGCCAGAAGAACTATAATAACTAGAATGTACATTTCCAGGAGAAAATGTGAAATGGTGCTTGCAGTGGCAAAACTCGCCGCTCGGTTGCTAGGGTGTGGTACATGATTGCATACGAGCCAACAAACATGTCTGTACGATGTTCTGGGGCTGAGATATGGCTTATTCATGTGTTCAGGTGGTTGCTAGGTGGTTGCTAGGGCATTGCTAGACGGTTGCTAGGGTATTCTGGTGGTTGCTATGGTGTTACTAGGTGGTTGCTAGGTGGTTGCTAGGGTGTTCTGGGTGGTTGCTAGGTGGTTGCTAGGCGGTTGCTAGGGTATTCTGGGTGGTTGCTAGGGCATTGCTAGGTGGTTGCTAATGTATTCTGGATGGTTGCTATAGTGTTTCTAGGCGGTTGCTAGGGTGTTCTGGGTGGTTGCTAGGCGGTTGCTAGGGTATTCTGGGATGTTGCTAGGGCGTTGCTAGGTGGTTGCTAGGGTGTTGCTAGGGTGTTGCTAGGTGGTTGCTAGGGTATTCTGGGTGGTTGCTAGGCGGTTGCTAGGGTATTCTGGGTGGTTGCTAGGCGGTTGCTAGGGTGTTCTGGGTGGTTGCTAGGGCGTTGCTAGGCGGTTGCTAGGGTATTCTGGGTGGTTGCTAGGCGGTTGCTAGGGTGTTCTGGGTGGTTGCTAGGGCGTTGCTAGGCGGTTGCTAGGGTGTTCTGGATGGTTGCTAGGCGGTTGCTAGGGTATTCTGGATGGTTGCTAGGCGGTTGCTAGGGTGTTCTGGATGGTTGCTAGGCGGTTGCTAGGGTGTTCTGGGTGGTTGCTAGGGCGTTGCTAGGCGGTTGCTAGGGTATTCTGGATGGTTGCTAGGCGGTTGCAAGGGTGTTCTGGGTGGTTGCTAGGCGGTTGCTAGGGTATTCTGGGGGGTTGCTAGGGCGTTGCTAGGCAGTTGCTAGGGTGTTCTGGGTGGTTGCTAGGCGGTTGCTAGGGTGTTCTGGGTGGTTGCTAGGGCGTTGCTAGGCGGTTGCTAGGGTATTCTGGATGGTTGCTAGGTGGTTGCTATGGTGTTCTGGGTGGTTGCTAGGGGGTTGCTAGGGTATTCTGGGTAGTTGCTAGGGCGTTGCTAGGCGGTTGCTAGGGTATTCTGGGTGGTTGCTAGGCAGTTGCTAGGGTATTCTGGGTGGTTGCTATGGTGTCACTAGGTGGTTGGTAGATGTCACAGATGGTTACTATGGAATTTGTAGCATTTTCTTGGCATGATTTAACACTTAGCTAATCAATATTAGCATGTAGCTATTCACTGCTAGCATGTGTAGCATGTAGCAAGTCCTGTTTGCTAGCATGATTCAAAAGAGCCAACCCCCATCTCTATACAATGTTCTGATGCAGAGATATTGGTCTTGCAAAACGGTTGCTAGGGTACTATGTTTGGTTGCTAGGGAGTGGCTTGGCAGCTGCCAATCATGAAGCTCCAAAGTCAATGTGAATGTATAAACCAACCCCCATCTCTATACGATGTTTACATGTAGAGATATAGGTCTTGCAAAATGGTTGCTAGGGTACTCTGTTTGGTTGCTAGGGAGTGGCTTGGCAGCTGCCAGTGATGAATCTCTAAAGGCTTCTTGTCACTATGAATGATATAAACCAACTCCCGTGCCTCTGTGACATTCAGAATGGAAGATATCCCTCTTTGGATTTTGGTTGCTAAGGTGCTCGATAATGGTTGCTAGGGCGTGGCCAGTAAGTGTTGAGGTGATTCAGGATTGGCTGTTTGCTGGCCCGAGTCAAACGAGCCCACCATCATGTTTCTATGACACTTATATCCTGAGATATCCCTTTGATCTCTTTTAATGGAAGTCTATGGAACTTGTTGCTAAGGAGCTCTAAATGGTTGCTAGGGCGTGGCTTGATAGCTTCACAATGATCTTGAGATCACTGATTGGCCGTCTGAGTAAAATGAGCCCGCCCCTTTGTCTCTACGACACTGGGATCCAGAGTTATGTTCAATATAAAAGCGGTTTCTATGGTGTAGGACGGCCCATTTCATGGGCCGTCCTACACCATAGTAAGTCTATGGGGGCAACTTTGGGCAGCTCCTGCCCCTCAGGGGTGCAACTTTTACCCCATTGTGTGGTATGTTCTTACAGAGCCTGTAAGCCTCTTCAAATGTGGCAAATCACACATTTCTGTGAAATCTGAGCTCTGAGCTATGACTCTTCAAAGTTTTTCACCATGTTAAGTCAATGGGGTTTTTTGGGCAACTTTGGGCCGCTCCTGCCCCCCAGGGGTGCAACTTTTACCCCATTTAGGGGTATGTTCTTAAAGAGCCTGTCAGCCTCTTCAAATGTGGCAAATCACACATTTCTGTGAAATCTGATCTCTGAGCTATGATTCGTCAAAGTTTTTTCCCCATGTTAAGTCTATGCGTTTTTTTTGGGCCGTTTTTCGCCCCTGGGGCGAACATCGTACCCCCGATCGCTTATAAAAGTCATAGCACACCATTCCCGAATAATCCGCACGATTTGACACCTCATTCATGGGTCTGTGACAAAAAATGCGGGACTAGTTACGCGCCGAAAAAAAAGTGGAAGAAGAAGAAGAAGAAGAAGAAGAACTAGAATGTACATTTCCAGGAGAAAATGTGAAATGGTGCTTGCAGTGGCAAAACTCGCCGCTCGGTTGCTAGGGTGTGGTACATGATTGCATACGAGCCAACAAACATGTCTGTACGATGTTCTGGTGCTGAGATATGGCTTATTCATGTGTTCAGGTGGTTGCTAGGTGGTTGCTAGGGTATTCTGGGTGGTTGCTAGGGCATTGCTAGACGGTTGCTAGGGTATTCTGGGTGGTTGCTATGGTGTTGCTAGGTGGTTGCTAGGGTGTTCTGGGTGGTTGCTAGGTGGTTGCTAGGGTATTCTGGGTGGTTGCTAGGGCATTGCTAGGTGGTTGCTAATGTATTCTGGATGGTTGCTATAGTGTTTATAGGCGGTTGCTAGGGTGTTCTGGTTGGTTGCTAGGCGGTTGCTAGGGTATTCTGGGTTGTTGCTAGGGCGTTGCTAGGCGGTTGCTAGGGTATTCTGGGTGGTTGCTAGGCGGTTGCTAGGGTGTTTTGGTTGTTTGCTAGGGTGTTCTGGGTGGTTGCTCGGGCATTGCTAGGCGGTTGCTAGGGTGTTCTGGGTGGTTGCTAGGCAGTTGCTAGGGTATTCTGGGTAGTTACTAGGGCGTTGCTAGGGTGTTCTGGGTGGTTGCTAGGGTGTTCTGGCTGGTTGCTAGGCGGTTGCTAGGGTATTCTGGGTGGTTGCTATGGTGTTGCTAGGTGGTTGCTGAGGTATTTTGGATGGTTGCTAGGCGGTTGCTAGGGTATTCTGGATGGTTGCTAGGCGGTTGCTAGGGTGTTCTGGATGGTTGCTAGGCGGTTGCTAGGGTGTTCTGGGTGGTTGCTAGGGCGTTGCTAGGCGGTTGCTAGGGTATTCTGGATGGTTGCTAGGCGGTTGCTAGGGTGTTCTGGGTGGTTGCTAGGCGGTTGCTAGGGTATTCTGGGTGGTTGCTAGGGCCTTGCTAGGCGGTTGCTAGGGTGTTCTGGTTGGTTGCTAGGCGGTTGCTAGGGTGTTCTGGGTGGTTGCTAGGCGGTTGCTAGGGTATTCTGGGTGGTTGCTATGGCATTGCTAGGTGGTTGCTAGGGTGTTCTGGGTGGTTGCTAGGCGGTTGCTAGGGTGTTCTGGGTGGTTGCTAGGCGGTTGCTAGGGTGTTCTGGGTAGTGGCTAGGGCGTTGCTAGGCGGTTGCTAGGGTATTCTGGGTGGTTGCTAGGGCGTTGCTAGGCGGTTGCTAGGGTATTATGGATGGTTGCTAGGCGGTTGCTATGGTGTTCTGGGTGGTTGCTAGGCGGTTGCTAGGTATTCTGGGTAGTTGCTGGGGCGTTGCTAGGCGGTTGCTAGGGTGTTCTGGGTGGTTGCGAGGCGGTTGCTAGGGTATTCTGGGTGGTTGCTATGGTGTTACTAGGTGGTTGGTAGATGTCACAGATGGTTACTATGGAGTTTGTAGCATTTTCTTGGCATGATTTAACACTTAGCTAATCAATATTAGCATGTAGCTATTCACTGCTAGCATGTGTAGCATGTAGCAAGTCCTGTTTGCTAGCATGAGTAAAAAGAGCCAACCCCCATCTCTATACGATGTTCTGGTGCTGAGATATAGGTCTCGCAAAACGGTTGCTAGGGTACTCTGTTTGGTTGCTAGGGAGTGGCTTGGCAGCTGCCAATCATTAAGCTCCAAAGTCAATGTGAATGTATAAACCAACCCCCATCTCTATACAATGTTTACATGTAGAGATATAGGTCTTGCAAAATGGTTGTTAGGGTACTCTGTTTGGTTGCTAGGGAGTGGCTTGGCAGCTGCCAATCATGAAACTCCAAAGGCTGCTTGTCAGTATGAATGATATAAACCAACTTCCATGCCTCTGTGACATTCAGAATGGAAGATATCCCTCTTTGGACTTTGGTTGCTAAGGTGCTCGATATTGGTTGCTAGGGCGTGGCCAGTAAGTGTTGAGGTGATTCAGGATTGGCTGTTTGCTGGCCCGAGTCAAACGAGCCCACCCTCATGTTTCTATGACACTTATATCCTGAGATATCCCTTTGATCTCTTTTAATGGAGGTCTATGGAACTTGTTGCTAAGGAGCTCTAAATGGTTGCTAGGGCGTGGCTTGATAGCTTCACAATGATCTTGAGACACTGATTGGCCGTCTGAGTAAAATGAGCCCGCCCCTTTGTCTCTACGACACTGTGATCCAGAGTTATGTTCAATATAAAAGCGGTTTCTATGGTGTAGGACGGCCCATTTCATGGGCCGTCCTACACCATAGTAAGTCTATGGGGGCAACTTTGGGCAGCTCCTGCCCCTCAGGGGTGCAACTTTTACCCCACTGTGAGGTATGTTCTTACAGAGCCTGTAAGCCTCTTCAAATGTGGCAAATCACACATTTCTGCGAAATTTGATCTCTGAGCTATGATTCGTCAAAGTTTTTCACCATGTTAAGTCAATGGGGTTTTTTGGGCAACTTTGGGCAGCTCCTGCCCCCCAGGGGTGCAACTTTTACCCCATTTAGGGGTATGTTCTTAAAGAGCCTGTCAGCCTCTTCAAATGTGGCAAATCACACGTTTCTGTGATATTTGATCTCTGAGCTATGATTCGTCAAAGTTTTTCCCCATGTTAAGTCTATGCGTTTTTTTTGGGCCGTTTTTCGCCCCTGGGGCGAACATCGTACCCCCGATCGCTTATAAAAGTCATAGCACACCATTCCCGAACAGGCCGCACGTTTTGACACCTCATTCATGGGTCTGTGACAAAAACTGCGGGAGGAGTTACGCGCCGAAAAAAAAGTGGAAGAAGAAGAAGAAGAAGAATAATAAGTATGCACAATAACAGTAATGTTGCTTTGCCATAGGCAAGCACCATTAACTAGAATGTACATTTCCAGGAGAAAATGTGAAATGGTGCTTGCAGTGGCAAAACTCGCCGCTCGGTTGCTAGGGTGGTACATGATTGCATACGAGCCAACAAACATGTCTGTACGATGTTCTGGGGCTGAAATATGGCTTCTATATGTTGCAGTATGGTTGCTAGGTATCTTCAAACGGTTGCTAAGGAGTGGTTACACAGTTGCCATGATGATATTTACAGACTGGTTTCCCAAACGAAACAAACAAGCACAGCCCCATGTCTATATGATGTTCTGGTTCTGAGATATAGCTCATTCATGTGTTTGTACGGTTGCTAGGGTACTCCAAAATGGTTGCTAAGGCTTGTTCATACAGTTTATGGGGTAATATTTAAAGTGTATTTGCTCATCTGGGTCAAAAAATGCCCAAATCTGTACTTTTACAAAGTTTTGTTGCTGAGATATGGCTTGTAAATGTTGTTCAATTGTTGCTAGGGGCCTGTAACTGGTTGCTAGGGCGTGGTTGTGAAATTGATATGTCACTACTCATTGGCTGCTTAATTGGAAGAATCAAAAAAGCCCAACCCCAAGCCTCTACGACCTTCTGAGCCAAAGATATGATTTTACTAATTTTGTGCCAATGTTAAGTCTATGGGAGATTTTTCGGCAAATTATTCGCCCGCCAGACGAACATCGTACACCTGATCGCTTATAAAAGTCATAGCACACCTCTCCTCAACAAACCGGTCGATTTCACACCTCATTCATTGGTCTACGACAAAATATGAGGGAGGAGTTGCGTGCCAAAGTTTTGTCTAGGTGAATAGTAATTACAACACTAGAATGTACATTTCCAGGAGAAAATGTGAAATGGTGCTTGCAGTGGCAAAACTCGCCGCTCGGTTGCTAGGGTGTGGTACATGATTTCATACGAGCCAACAACCATGTCTGTACGATGTTGTGGAGATGAAATATGGCTTCTATATGTTACAATATGGTTGCTAGGTATCTTCAAATGGTTGCTAAGGTGTCGTTACACAGTTACCATGATGATATTTACAGACTGGTTTCCCAACCGAAGCAAACAAGCACAGCCCCAAGTCTATACGATGTTCTGGTTCTTAGATATAGCTCATTCATGTGTTTGTACGGTTGCTAGGGAACTCCAAATGGTTGCTAAGGCTTGTTCATACAGTTCATGGGGTAATTTTTAAAGAGTATTTGCACATCTGGGTCAAAAATGCCCAATTCTGTGTTTTTACAGTGTTTTGTTACTGACGTATGGCTTGTAGATGTTGTTCAATGGTTGCTAGGGGTCTGTAACTGGTTGCTAGGGCGTGGTTATGAAGTTGATATGTCACTATTCATTGGCTGCTTAATAGGACGAATCTAAAGAGCCCAACCCCAAGCCTCTATGATCTTCTGAGCCAAAGATATGATTTTACAAATTTTCTGCCAATGTTAAGTCTATGGGAGATTTTTAGGCAAAATTATCGCCCGCCAGACAATCATCGTACACCTGATCGCTTATAAAAGTCATAGCACACCTCTCCTCAATAAACCGGTCGATTTGACACCTCATTCATGGATCTACGACAAAAGATGTGGGAGGAGTTGCGTGCCAAAGTTTTGTCTAGGTGAATAGTAATTACAATACTAGAATCTACATTTCCAGGAGAAAATGTGAAATGGTGCTTGCAGTGGCAAAACTCGCCGCTCGGTTGCTAGGGTGTGGAACATGATTACATACGAGCCAACAAACATGTCTGTACGATGTTCTGGTGCTGAGATATGGCTTATTAATGTGTTTAGGTGGTTGCTAGGTGGTTGCTAGGGTATTCTGGGTGGTTGCTAGGGCATTGCTAGACGGTTGCTAGGGTTGCTAATCTATTCTGGATGGTTGCTAAAGTGTTTCTAGGCGGTTGCTAGGCTGTTCTGGTTGGTTGCTAGGCGGTTGCTAGGGTATTCTGGGTTGTTGCTAGGGCGTTGCTAGGCAGTTGCTAGGGTATTCTGGGTGGTTGCTAGGCGGTTGCTAGGGTGTTCTGAGTGGTTGCTAGGTGGTTGCTAGGGTATTCTGGGTGGTTGCTAGGGCGTTGCTAGGCGGTTGCTAGGGTATTCTGGATGGTTGCTATAGTGTTTCTAGGCGGTTGCTAGGGTGTTCTGGGTGGTTGCTAGGCGGTTGCTAGGGTATTCTGGGTGGTTACTAGGGCGTTGCTAGGGTGTTCTGAATGGTTGCTAGGGTGTTGCTAGGTGGTTGCTAGGGTGTTCTGGGTGGTTGCTAGGGCATTGCTAGGCGGTTGCTAGGGTATTCTGGATGGTTGCTAGGCGGTGGCTAGGTGTTCTTGGTGGTTACTAGGCGGTTTTCTAGGGTATTCTGGGTGGTTGCTAGGGCGTTGCTAGGTGGTTGCTAGGGTATTCTGGGTGGTTGCTAGGCGGTTGCTAGGGTATTCTGGGTGGTTGCTAGGCGGTTGCTAGGGTGTTCTGGGTGGTTGCTAGGGCGTTGCTAGGCGGTTGCTAGGGTATTCTGGATGGTTGCTAGGCGGTTGCTAGGGTATTCTGGATGGTTGCTAGGCGGTTGCTAGGGTATTCTGGGTGGTTGCTAGGGCGTTGCTAGGGTATTCTGGGTGGTTGCTAGGGCGTTGCTAGGCGGTTGCTAGGGTGTTCTGGGTGGTTGCTAGGTGGTTGCTAGGGTATTCTGGGTGGTTGCTAGGGGGTTGCTAGGTGGTTGCTAGGGTATTCTGGGTGGTTGCTAGGCGGTTGCTAGGGTATTCTGGGTGGTTGCTAGGCGGTTGCTAGGGTGTTCTGGGTGGTTGCTAGGGCGTTGCTAGGCGGTTGCTAGGGTATTCTGGATGGTTGCTAGGCGGTTGCTAGGGTATTCTGGATGGTTGCCAGGCGGTTGCTAGGGTGTTCTGGGTGGTTGCTAGGGCGTTGCTAGGCGGTTGCTAGGGTATTCTGGGTGGTTGCTAGGCGGTTGCTAGGGTATTCTGGGTGGTTGCTATGGTGTTACTAGGTGGTTGGTAGATGTCACAGATGGTTACTATGGAGTTTGTAGCATTTTCTTGGCATGATTTAACACTTAGCTAATCAATATTAGCATGTAGCTATTCACTGCTAGCATGTGTAGCATGTAGCAAGTCCTGTTCCTGTTTGCTAGCATGAGTCAAAAGAGCCAACCCCCATCTCTATACGATGTTCTGATTTAGAGATATTGGTCTTGCAAAACGGTTGCTAGGGTAGTATGTTTGGTTGCTAGGGAGTGGCTTGGCAGCTGCCAATCATGAAGCTCCAAAGTCAATGTGAATGTATAAACCAACCCCCATCTATATACGATGTTTACATGTAGAGATATAGGTCTTGCAAAATGGTTGCTAGGGTACTCTGTTTGGTTGCTAGGGAGTGGCTTGGCAGCTGCCAATCATGAAACTCCAAAGGCTGCTTGTCAGTATGAATGATATAAACCAACTCCCATGCCTCTGTGACATTCAGAATGGAAGATATCCCTCTTTGGATTTTGGTTGCTAAGGTGCTCGATAATGGTTGCTAGGGCGTGGCCAGTAAGTGTTGAGGTGATTCAGGATTGGCTGTTTTGCTGGCCCGAGTCAAACGAGCCCACCCTCATGTTTCTATGACACTTATATCCTGAGATATCCCTTTGATCTCTTTTAATGGAAGTCTATGGAACTTGTTGCTAAGGAGCTCTAAATGGTTGCTAGGGCGTGGCTTGATAGCTTCACAATGATCTTGAGACACTGATTGGCCGTCTGAGTAAAATGAGCCCGCCCCTTTGTCTCTACGACACTGTGATCCAGAGTTATGTTCAATATAAAAGCGGTTTCTATGGTGTAGGACGGCCCATTTCATGGGCCGTCCTACACCATAGTAAGTCTATGGGGGCAACTTTGGGCAGCTCCTGCCCCTCAGGGGTGCAACTTTTACCCCACTGTGAGGTATGTTCTTACAGAGCCTGTAAGCCTCTTCAAATGTGGCAAATCACACATTTCTGTGAAATCTGAGCTCTGAGCTATGACTCTTCAAAGTTTTTCACCATGTTAAGTCAATGGGGTTTTTTGGGCAACTTTGGGCCGCTCCTGCCCCCCAGGGGTGCAACTTTTACCCCATTTAGGGGTATGTTCTTAAAGAGCCTGTCAGCCTCTTCAAATGTGGCAAATCACACGTTTCTGTGAAATCTTATCTCTGAGCTATGATTCATCAAAGTTTTTCCCCATGTTAAGTCTATGCGTTTTTTTTTGGGCCGTTTTTCGCCCCTGGGGCGAACATCGTACCCCCGATCGCTTATAAAAGTCATAGCACACCATTCCCGAATAATCCGCACGATTTGACACCTCATTCATGGGTCTGTGACAAAAAATGCGGGAGGAGTTACGCGCCGAAAAAAAAGTGGAAGAAGAAGAAGAAGAATAATAATAATAAGTATGCACAATAACACTAATGTTGCTTTGCCATAGGCAAGCACCATTAACTAGAATGTACATTTCCAGGAGAAAATGTGAAATGGTGCTTGCAGTGGCAAAACTCGCCGCTCGGTTGCTAGGGTGTGGTACATGATTGCATACGAGCCAACAAACATGTCTGTACGATGTTCTGGTGCTGAGATATGGCTTATTCATGTGTTCAGGTGGTTGCTAGGTGGTTGCTAGGGTATTCTGGGTGGTTGCTAGGGCATTGCTAGACGGTTGCTAGGGTATTCTGGGTGGTTGCTACGGTGTTGCTAGGTGGTTGCTAGGGTGTTCTGGGTGGTTGCTAGGCGGTTGCTAGGGTATTCTGGGTGGTTGCTAGGGCATTGCTAGTTGGTTGCTAATGTATTCTGGATGGTTGCTATAGTGTTTCTAGGCGGTTGCTAGGCTGTTCTGGGTGGTTGCTAGGCGGTTGCTAGGGTATTCTAGGTTGCTGCTAGGGCGTTGCTAGGTGGTTGCTAGGGTATCCTGGGTGGTTGCTAGGCGGTTGCTAGGGTATTCTGGGTGGTTGCTAGGGCGTTGCTAGGCGGTTGCTAGGGTATTCTGGATGGTTGCTATAGTGTTTCTAGGCGGTTGCTAGGCTGTTGCTAGGGTATTCTGGGTGGTTACTAGTGCGTTGCTAGGGTGTTCTGATTGTTTGCTAGGGTGTTGCTAGGTGGTTGCTAGGGTGTTCTGGGTGGTTGCTAGGGCGTTGCTAGGCGGTTGCTAGGGTATTCTGGATGGTTGCTAGGCGGTGGCTAGGGTGTTCTTGGTGGTTACTAGGCGGTTGCTAGGGTATTCTGGGTGGTTGCTAGGGCGTTGCTAGGTGGTTGCTAGGGTATTCTGGGTGGTTGCTAGGCGGTTGCTAGGGTATTCTGGATGGTTGCTAGGCGGTTGCTAGGGTATTCTGGATGGTTGCTAGGCGGTTGCTAGGGTGTTCTGGGTGGTTGCTAGGGCGTTGCTAGGCGGTTGCTAGGGTATTCTGGGTGGTTGCTAGGGCGTTGCTAGGCGGTTGCTAGGGTGTTCTGGGTGGTTGCTAGGTGGTTGCTAGGGTATTCTGGGTGGTTGCTAGGGGGTTGCTAGGTGGTTGCTAGGGAATTCTGGATGGTTGCTAGGCGGTTGCTAGGGTATTATGGGTGGTTGCTAGGCGGTTGCTAGGGTGTTCTGGGTGGTTGCTAGGGCGTTGCTAGGCGGTTGCTAGGGTATTCTGGGTGGTTGCTAGGCGGTTGCTAGGGTATTCTGGATGGTTGCCAGGCGGTTGCTAGGGTGTTCTGGGTGGTTGCTAGGGCATTGCTAGGCGGTTGCTAGGGTATTCTGGGTGGTTGCTAGGCGGTTGCTAGGGTATTCTGGGTGGTTGCTATGGTGTTACTAGGTGGTTGGTAGATGTCACAGATGGTTACTATGGAGTTTGTAGCATTTTCTTGGCATGATTTAACACTTAGCTAATCAACATTAGCATGTAGCTATTCACTGCTAGCATGTGTAACATGTAGCAAGTCCTGTTTGCTAGCATGAGTCAAAAGAGCCAACCCCCATCTCTATACGATTTTCTGATGCAGAGATATTGGTCTTGCAAAACGGTTGCTAGGGTACTATGTTTGGTTGCTAGGGAGTGTTTTGGCAGCTGCCAATCATGAAGCTTCAAAGTCAATGTGAATGTATAAACCAACCCCCATCTCTATACGATGTTTACATGTAGAGATATAGGTCTTGCAAAATGGTTGCTAGGGTACTCTGTTTGGTTGCTAGGGAGTGGCTTGGCAGCTGCCAATCATGAAGCTTCAAAGTCAATGTGATTGTATAAACCAACCCCCATCTCTATACGATGTTTACATGTAGAGATATAGGTCTTGCAAAATGGTTGCTAGGGTACTCTGTTTGGTTGCTAGGGAGTGGCTTGGCAGCTGCCAATCATGAAACTCCAAAAGGCTGCTTGTCAGTATGAATGATATAAATCAACTCCCATGCCTCTGTGACATTCAGAATGGAAGATATCCCTCTTTGGATTTTGGTTGCTAAGGTGCTCGACAATGGTTGCTAGGGAGGGTCTAGGAAGTTTTGAGTTTATTCATGATTGGCTGTTTGCTACCCCGAGTCAAACGAGACCACCCTCGTGTTTTTATGACACTTCTATCCGGAAATATCCTTTTGATCTCTTTCAATTGAAGTCTATGGAACTTGTTGCTAAGGTGCTCTAAATGGTTGCTAGGGCGTGGCTTAATAACTTCACAATGATCCTGAGAGACTGATTGGTCGTCGGAGTAAAACGAGCCCGCCCCCTTGTCTCTATGACACTGTGATCCAGAGCTATGTTCAATATAAAAGCGGTTTCTATGGTGTAGGACGGCCCATTTCATGGGCCGTCCTACACCATAGTAAGTCAATGGGGCAACTTTGGGCAGCTCCTGCCCCCCAGGGGTGCAACTTTTACCCCATTGTGAGGTATGTTCTTACAGAGCCTGTCAGCCTCTTCAAATGTGGCAAATCACACTTTTCTGCGAAATCCTCGTTCGGAGCTATGAGTCGTCAAAGTTTGTCTCAATGTTAAGTCTATGGGATTTTTTGGAAGTTTGTTCGCCCCTAGGGCAAACACCGTACCCCCGATCTCTTATAAAAACTCATAGGACTCTTCTCCTTAATAGGCTGCACGATTTGATGCCTCATTCATGGGTCTGTGACAAAAGCTGAGGGAGGAGGAGGGCCCCAAACTTTTTCCCGAAATAGTAAATGCTGTACTAGAAATTTTTCAATGGGGAAACTTTGGGCAGCTCCTGCCCCCCAGGGGTACAACTTTTACCCCCTTGTGAGGTATTTTTTTACATAGCCTGTCAGCCTCTTCAAATGTGGTAAATCGCAGGTTTCTGCGAAATCCTCGCTCAGAGCTATGACTCGTCAAAGTTTGTCGTAATGTTAAGTCTATGGGATTTTTCGGCCGCTTTTTCACCCCTGGGGCGAACATCGTACCCCCGATCGCTTATAAAAGTCATAGCACACCATTCCCGAATAATTCACACGATTTGATGCCTCATTCGTGGGTCTGTGACAAAAGCTGCGGGACTAGTTACGCGCCAAAAAAGCGGCGGAATAAGAATAAGAATAAGAATAATAAATAGCATTGTGGTCAATGGGGCAACTTTGGGCAGCTCCTGCCCCCCAGGGGTGCAACTTTTACCCCATTTTGAGGTATGTTCTTACAGAGCCTGTCAGCCTCTTCAAATGTTGTAAATCGCAGGTTTCTGCGAAATTCTCGCTCGGAGCTATGACTCGTCAAAGTTTGTCGTAATGTTAAGTCTATGCGATTTTTCGGCCGCTTTTTCGCCCCTGGGGCGAACATCGTACCCCCGATCACTTATAAAAGTCATAGCACACCATTCCCTGAATAATCCGCACGATTTGATGCCTCATTCGTGGGTCTGTGACAAAAGCTGCGGGAGGAGTCGAGCGTCAAACTTTTTGCCGGATTCCAAAAAGCAATAGTAATAATGTTGCCTTGCTTTCAGCAAGCACCATTAATAATAATAAGTATGAGCAATAACACTAATGTTGCTTTGCCATAGGCAAGCACCATTAATAAGAAACGGAATAATAAGTATGCACAATAACACTAATGTTGCCTTGCTTTCAGCAAGCACCATTAATAAGTTTAAATAGGATTTCAGTAAGTTGGCTCTCACAAGCCAACTTAATAATAAGTTTAAATAGGATTTACTAAGTTCTCTCACAGCCAACTAATAAGTAATAGGATTTCAGTAGTTGGCTTTCTCAAGCCAACTTAATAAGTTTAAATAGGATTTCAGTAAGTTGGCTTTCTCAAGCCAACTTAATAACCCAGCGCTGTATACATGTGGTGTTCGACGCGCACATACAATACAGACTGCCGACAGTTCATTCAGTGAAACCTGATTGGCCTATTTTTAGACATGCTTGCAGAGAAAGGCTCACCAGAACACAGTTACTGGGTTTCAGTTTTCATGTGTTCTCGGTCGGTAGAAGCACCGCATTACAGCACTCACACACGTGAATCCTATTTAAAGTGCAGTAGTGAAGTTCACCTGCAGACTGGAGGAGCTGGCTCGATCTCCAGCGCTTCGGTTCCGCCCGCCGGCCTCAGGGAGAGCAGAGAGCTGCCGCAGCTCCAGCATGGACTTCACCATGAGCTCCACAGATCCAGAGCGGCAGGACCAGCGCCGGCGAGGCCGACACACACCCGAGTCCTGCGCACACACACACACACACACACACACACACACACACACACACACACACACACACACACACACACACACACACACACACACACACGACGTCTCTCAGAGATGCACAACTATGAAGAGTCGCCTGCATGAAACTTTCACACAACGGCAGGTTTCCTCAGTCAGAGATTCCAAGTCTAACCTAGGATGTTTGAAAAAGCTAAAATATTTACTTCCTCTAATCTAATATTTTTAATAACCCAATCATATGTTCACGGTTAACAGTCACGTGACATGCAGCTAACAAATATAATGATCATCAACGAGTGGATCTCTGAGTGAGTGAGTGGAGGCGGGGCTCATTTGCATATTCATAGAACAGCTAATACTAACTGGGGCAAGGGTGTCGAGTTACATTCAAGATATTTTAAGACATGTATGTAATTACATATATGTAATTTTGGTGATCAAAGAGGAATTTTAAGGGATAAAATTATTGACTACAGGGGGACTTTATTATGATTTTATTATATTTTAAGCCCCCTCATGATCTCCCCCTTCATGTTTTCTAACGAACTATCAAGCGATTAGTTCTGGTGGAACTCAGCATGAGAATAAAACACATAAAACTAATTCATGAAAACACAATTCAGACTGAACATCGAGAGTCAGAAGATACAGACCTTCAGCGGGTTCCACTTGCGTCCTTCCTCAGAGCCACCTTCAGAAAGAAGAAGCCGGCATTACTGTCTGTACGGGTTCAGGTGTGTGTATGAGGGCGTGTGTGTGTGTGTATGAGGGCGTGTGTGTGTGCGTGTGTATGAGGGCGTGTGTGTGTGTGTGTGTGTGTGTGTGTGTGTGTGTGTGTGTGTGTGTGTGTGTGTGTGTGTGTGTGTGAGAGAGTGCGTGTGTGTGTGGGCGTGTGTGTGTGTGTGCGTGGGCATGTGTGTGAGAGTGCGTGAGTGCGCGTGCGTGTGCGTGCGTGTGTGTGTGTGTGTGGGCGTGTGTGTGTGTGCGTGGGCATGTGTGTGAGAGTGCGTGCGTACGCGTGTGTGTGTGCGTGCGCGTGCGTGCGTGCGCGCGTGTGTGTGCGTGCGCGCGTGTGTGTGTGCGCGTGTGTGTGTGTGTGTGTGGCGCGTGCGCGTGTGGTGTGTGTGTGTGTGTGTGTGTGTGTGTGTGTGTGTGTGTGTGTGTGTGTGTGTGTGTGTGTGTGTGTGTGTGTGTGTGTGTTGTGTGTGTGTGTGTGTGGAGAAAAGCGCTTTGACTTGAGTTCTGTTCTGGCTTCAGATTCGGCGGATGATTGGTTAATTAATTTAATTTGAACACTGTGTGTGTGTGTGTGTGTGTGTGTGTGTGTGTGTGTGCGCGTGCGTGCGTGTGTGTGTGTGTGTGTGTGTGCGCGTGTACGTTTACTTGAACCATATTTTGGGGACACAATTGTGGTTAAAACAATATGTAATTTATGTCATGTTTAAAAATGAGCTCATGCCTAGAAAGAGTTTTTGTCCATTTTTGTTTTATTGTAAAAATGTTGAACAAGGGGAGTGTTTCTGACCCGTCGTCTCCTCAACACTCTCTGGTGTCGTCACATCTTCATCATCCTCCTCTCGGTCAGTCTCAGACGAGCGGCTCATGGCGGATGGAGATCTGCGCAGTGTGAAGCCGCTCGCGGAACACCGTCTGAGAAAACACACATCTGACCAATCAGAGCAGAGCAGCTCTCAGAGAGGCGGAGCTTAGAGAGACTGAATCTTCGATGGAAGTGCTTCAGACACTGAGAGAAAGAGCTTTATAAGTGAGATGAAGGACCAACAGAAGCGCATCATCAGTCCTGTACCTGAAGGGATTGTTTCTAGCGTTCGGGCCGCTGTGACGACGTCTGCGCTCGGACATTCGCGCTCTCATGATGCTGGTCAGTTCAGGAGCGAGTCGCCACACAAACACACAACTGAAACACAGCAGACGTCAGTGAGACTAACACACACCAGGATAGAGTTGGGAATCGACACACACTCTCACACACTCTCACACACTCTCACACACCTGTCTCCTGAAGCCGACACTAGACGCCTGCAGTCGCTGCTGAAGCTCAGAGCCGTGACAATCTCTGTCAGAGAGAACAGCACATCAGCACAGCAGTTTACCACAGAAGAGTCACTAGCCGCGTTTCCACTGTCGGGCCGAGCCGTGCTGGTGCGTGCAGGGCCAGTCGCGTTTCCACTGTCGGGCCGAGCCGTGCTGGTGCGTGCAGGGCCAGTCGCGTTTCCACTGTCACTTCCGGGGCTTGATCGGGGCTTACTCTGGGCCAACGGCAGGATTTCTGGCCCGTCGAATACCTTGGGCCAAAGCGGGCCAGCTCGGGCTAGAGGCGTGCTCAAGGTAAAGGCGGAGTTTATCAAAATAATCGCTGCTGGAAATGGAGAATCGCCTGTACTGGTCTGTGGAAGATACCAGGCTTGTGCACAATTCAGAATTTGAATTCAATTTGAATTTATGTCAAAAGCAGGATCTAGAATTACAATTCAAATTTGAATTAAAGCAGAATTGCAATTCAATTAAAATTAAAAGAAATTCATATACATATTTTTAATGAAGTGTTTAACAATGGAGCTTTAAATCAAATCTAAATCATTAAATTTAAAAATTAAACTTAAATCAAATTACAATGAAATTGCTTTGCATTGATAAAGAAATACAAATAAAGTAATCCAAACCACATTTATAATGGGTAACTTATAACAGTTAAGCAATTGCTTCACTTCACTTAAAATATGTATATGAATTTCTTTGAATTTTAATTGAATTGCAATTCTGCTTTAATTCAATTTCGAATTGTAATTCTAGATCCTGCTTTTGACATAAATTCAAATTGAATTCAAATTCTGAATTGTGCACAAGCCTGGAAGATACCAAACCTCTTCTGAGCATTTGGGCAGAAGAAAGGGTACAACGTCAATTTGACGGCGTGTGAAGAAACGAGGACGTTATAAAATACATCGATGCTGAATTTTCTAAGCTAAGCATTCAGCGAGCAACGCTTGAAGTTCGGGAAAAAATAAAAAAGTTGCCGGCGCAGTATTGTACAAGGCGATTAAAACGCACAATGGACAAAGCGGAGCTCAGAGAAGAGGAACTTTCAATGGTTCGAGTTAGGGTCTCTCGCTCTCTCACTCTCTGTCGTGTGCGTATTCAACGAAAACTATAATATATAAAAATATATATATATTAACGAGGAAATACGGGACAAAACATGATTTTTTCATAATAAGTCGGGACACTAAAATTAGAGTTGAAATACGGGACTGTCCGGGACGTCTGGTCACCCTAGTGTCTGCCCCTCATGCTCTTCTCTGATTGGCTGCTCCGCTCACCTGACGCTGCGGTCCTGACAGCCGACGACTGCGTACTTGCATGTGGGATCGACGTCCATGTCAGTGGGAGTCGTTTTCCGAACCACATGATGCGTCCGTTTGAATGCTGTTCCTCTGATGGTCTAAACAAACCAGGGTTATTTTAGTCAACTAAAACCAAAACCATAAACAAACATTTCACTACTTGAAATAAATGTTAACTGGAATAAAATATAAAAAACTCTGCGGGCGTGTGTAAACTGGTGTCCAAGCAAAAGCATTTGTTTTCAAGGCGAACAGGTCGCAGGTGTTCATTTCATACTCCGTGAACAATGGTTGTTTATTTAATGTATAAATGAAGGTATGTCCAAAAAACTGGTAATATCGTACTTTGTAGCATCATGTATTTAGCATAATAATCTTGTTCAACAAAGGAGGTAACTTCGAACACAGTGGAAAAAAGGCTCTGAAAGGGAAAAAGAAGGCATCAATGCACTTGTTGCAAGTTGACATTGCTCTACAGAGGGATGCCAATAGGAGTTTAGAGTACTTGCGGAAACATAGAAGGAAAAAAGAACAAACAAGAACTCAGTTCTTAAATGATCTCTTCACATTTCTGACAAGCCTCATCACAAGAAGAAAAGTGGAACTCTGAAAGTAAAAAAGAATGATCTGGAGGATCAATTACAGATTATACACTCTGAACCAAGATGGCACCAACAGATGTCAGTTCCACCAAATATCCCACTAATCAATTCTACAGAACATCAAATGGAGATTTACACTCCAACTTAGAAAGAGAAGAAAGTGCAGTCCATCACGCAAGATGGGCATCAGGCCCAGGGCCTTATGGAGTCCCATACAAGCTGTACAAGAATACACCGGATGTCCTGAGGTTTCTCTGGAGGCTCATGAGGATAGTGTGGAAGGAGAAGATTAAACAAAAAGTGTGGCGTAGGGCAGGAGGGGTTCTGATTCGACCAATATGTTGAGGGTAGATGATAAGGGGGAAAATCTTTTTCAAAAATCATCGCCAAGAGGATGTCCGAATACCAGCAAATACATAGCTACAGTGATACAGCAGTACAGAAGGCAGGAATATCAGGGTTCTCCTGGTCATCTGTCTCCTCTCCACCAGTAAGCTGGTGTGTGGTGAGCGTTCTGGCGCAATATGGCTGCCGTCGCATCATCCAAGTGGATGCTGCACACTGGTGGTGGTTGAGGAGATTCCCCCCTCTATGTAAAGCGCTTTGAGTGTCCAGAAAAGCGCTATATAAATGTAATGAATTATTATTATTATTATTATTATTCTCTGGGAACTTAGAACACTCCAGTATGATATGGCTCCAGACAGGGTGGGAATTATGTAATTTTAGGGGCAAGGCCATTTGGCCTCCACCTTTTCTTTTTTTTTTTAGGGGCACCAAGGCCACATGACAGGGCACAAAGGCCATTGAGTACAATTCGATGGTTTTCCCATTCAGATTGATACCATAACATCCTAATTTGGAATAAGACATGGATTATGACTTTTTTTTTAATTAAAAAAAACAACAACATTTTTTACCTTCTGTGATCTGATTTGGCTTCAGATAAAAAAAAAAAACAGACAGAAAATATAATATTTTATGTATAATCAGGCATGAAAACGGTTCAGGGGTGGAAAAGGTGAGAAGGATATTACCCCTCTAGGGGGGTCCGGGGGGCATGCTCCCCCATAAGAACATTTTATATATTCCATATTTTAAAGCATCAATCTGATGCATTTTTAGATGCATTTTTTTGCATACCAGCGCAGTTAAAAAAAATCAAATAGAATTTCTATAACTGTGTTGAACTGATAATCACTCTTTTGTGTGTTAAACACAATCTACTTAATACAGACAACTTCATTATAAAGAAAAACAACAAATAAAAAAAATATGATCATAACCTATGACAAATTCTATTATAAACTAGATTAGTGGATAACTCAGCAGTAAAATTTAGTCTAGAAAAAAAATCACAAGCGTACAATAATTTTATCAAATCTGAACATTTAGTGAAAAAAAACATTATTTACTGGGGAACAAATAAGAGACAATAAGTGTAGCACTAAATCTGATAAAACATTACACTTTGCTCTTTGTATTGTTGTAAAATACATTAATGAAAAACAAGATAAAAATCAGAAAGATCAATTATTTTATATAGTCTAGGCCAGGGGTTTTCAAATTGGGTGAATGTGAGCCTCCCCTTTCACTAGGTTAGGACAGCCGATATTCTGACAGTGAGACTTCGGAACCATAGGCAAAACCATGCATGACTCACTCACTACCACTGTATAAAATGCCTAGACAGGTAAAAACTATAGAAACAATGAATTATATATTCCTCTACCCCCCTAATAAATCTAATGCAATATAAATGACTATAACATAGTATTCAATATAAATATTCCACATTTCTGCCCAAATCATGTTAAATTGCTACATTCATGGTAAATGTTTGTAAGGGTGGTGATTAGGGGATTTATAGTCTTCTAACTTTGTTCATGTTTCTGCTATTTACCTCATCAGTCGTGTTGGGAATGTTAAGGCTGTTTCATCCGATTTAAAACTAGTTAAAATCATAGAGTGATTTGTGGTTTGTAACAGAGAGGAGTGTCCGATTGAAACACTTATCACTGGATGTCGCAACGCTGTTTAATAATAGTGTCCGGGACCGGGAGTAAACGCAAGCTTGCGTTCCGTTATCCATTGGGCCGTGCTGCCAAGTTCAAAGTAAACTAGTGAAACAACTGAAAACAGCGCTATTTGTTCTCTATTTGTTGTTACTGACCGAGAAACCGCTTCAGATGATTGAGTGACAGAGCGAATCCGAATCCTTTCAGACCGTTATGCAAGCGCGTTTGGCCAATTCATGGAAAGGAAATAATCGAACCAACGAATGATTAATATCGCTGGTTCAGTCGACAGAAATACACATAATAACTGCTAAAATGTTCAGACTGAAAACGTTTCTCTCAGGTCAGTCGGAGCGCTCATGGTACACACACAGTGCGTATCGCCGTCCAGCTGCAGGCGCCACTGCGGCCACGCGCATATCTAACCAAATTTAGCCGCACCAGGGCCGGATGGAGATGGTTGGTGGGCCGCAATGGGCTCTATGCACGGCGGTATTTCCGGTGAAAGTCTAACCCCGGATTTCCACCAACTGCAGAACGGCTGCGGATCGGCTCCGCTGCGTGTCGGATCCGTGCTCCGCCGTCCCAGAGAATGTCTAATAAGGCCCTGTCCCAAATGGAACCCTAAGCACTCGCTGTCTTCCTCTGAGTCCGCACTTTCGTAACGTAATGCCGCTTTGACTGTCGGGAAGAAGTCTGCTGTGGAGTCCGCATCAGCGCGGGCTCGGCAAAAGTGCGCATCAAGGGCGCAAATCGACCACACGGGGCGCTCGTGAGCACCCTTCTGAGATCTAAAAATGACAAATGGGACACACTACGGTCTCACGGACTTAACGGACACGCGCACGCGGCAGCCATTGTAAGTCCACAAGACCGAAAGTGCACATGAAGTGTGCCATTTGGGACAGGGCCTAAGGGGAGAATTGGCACTGTCTGGTTACTTCCGGTTTCTGGACTGGCTGCAGTAACACGTCTCTGTCCATGCGGGGGCGCTCGCGAGCGAGTGCAGAATGAATGGGAGTCTATGGGATTTCACCCCCAGAAATCCACTTTTCTCAGGATATAATTTTTTGTCAAGTAATTTGAAAGTTGCATTCAAAAGGGAGGGCAAAGATAATACACTCTGCTGAAAATTGCATTTTTAAGTTCATTTATCTGTTCTAAAAATCAGTTTAAACATGTGATGACATCACACAGTAGCAGAATGCTAGCGTGTTCCGGCCAACAACGGCCTAACCTGTAAGAAATCGAAAGGACATAAGTACTCGTTCATTCGACTTTTGGCCTATAATCTATATTGAACTTGCGGAATCAACAATAAAATCTACGTTTATTCAACGACAAGCAGGAGAAAGAGATACATTTAGCCGTTTAGCTCCATAGACTCCCATTCATTCTGCGCTCGCTCGCGATCACCTCTAGTGGAATTCGAATGGAACTGCAACCAAAGATGATACAACGGGGCTAAAAGGAAGTGCCCAGGCTTTCCGTAGACGGGCTTTGGCCGTCCTTCAATACCTACCAGATCCGGATTGGTTGCGGAACGGCTGCAGCATGACTGACAGCTGCAGCAGTCACGATCGCGCAATATGATTTAGTTTCTTTAAACAGAACCACAAAACCAGCAACAGTTTGTTTCCACCCAGATGAGTACAGGGGAAACAACTCTGTGCTGACCTGCTGATCTGCTTTTTTTGTGGAGATTATTGTGATTCTAGTACAATATTTATAAATATAATCAACTTATAACATGCAAAATGTTTATTTGGGTTCCTTTATGAATGTATTGGGAAAGTAGTAGGCTGTGTAAATAAAGTTAACTATTGTTCTTGTGGAAAAAGAAAAAAGTATATAAAACAAAATCTCCGCCCATTATGACGTTTTCGAGGTGTAGTGAAGGGAAATACGATCCGCCGTAAGCACATTACCGGATGTTTTATTTTGTTTCTGTGCTCGACTTCCTGCGGCGCTCTCCGGCATCCGGCAAAAATAGAAACTCTGCTTATCTTCTCCGAAGGGCTGCGGTCGCCGGAGCTGGGACGGAGTCGGAACGCAGCCGTTCCGCAGTCAGTGAAAATACACACATTGACTTTAATGGAAACCTATTGACTCCGCCGCCGTTCCTGAGCGGATCCGCAGCCGTTCCGCAGTTGGTGGAAATTGGGGTTAAGGATGCTCGATAACTTCCGCCGATCGTAGAGTCCAATGCAATACCAAGAATTTATATTGAATTTTATACTCCATGGTTATACTAAAGAAACGTTAGTCACAAAAACAGACAAAACAGACACCCCTCGTTGTGTTTATGCTTCTTTTTAAAATTATATGAAATTAACATAACTACATATAAAATTACATCTAAACATATGAAAGTTTCGTTTCAAAGACGGGAGGACAGTACATTTTGAAGACTCTGCCATAATCCCGTTTTCCTCGGTTTTCCTCCGCTTTAATCTCCCCAACCGGAAACGGAAGAGCATCCTTGCGTCAAATGCGGAACTTATGCGTGCATACAGCCTATTGGCCCGCGGGCCGCCAATTGAATAGCCCTTTAGATGATCATATACAAAAAGCGTGATCATATACAAACATGTATCGCATGCGTTGCCGGAATACTTTAAACCCTGCGATATTAATAGAGCTGCATACAGAGTTATTTTTTCGTCGCGTGACGCGCCTCCCCTGTGGCTCTTTGGCGCCCCCCAGGGGAGGCGCGCCTCACCTATTGAAAACTGCTGGTCTAGGCTACTATAAAATTAAGACTTTTTTTTAAATGTATATCACAGCTGTTTAATGAGGCAGCAACATATGATAGATAGGACAGAACAAAAAAAGCTATTAAGAATATTTCATTGCGCAAAAGTATTATATGATTATGAAAGGATCCAATACAGTGCGGCACAAAGTGCGTATGCGCATCCCGAGCGCAGAATGATGCGCTTGAAACAGAGAGTCACAGCGCGCAGCGCGTCAAGTCCGCATTGAAAAGTTCAAAGCACAAAGGAAAGACATATCGATGCGTAGTGTATTATACAGTATCTATCTATGCAATAGTTTATTGAGCCTTTTCTTTTAACAGTTTTATATTTCAGTTACTGTGCGCGTGAAGAACAATTAACGTTATAGTGCTCAAGTGTTGTGATCTAACAGAAACACGATAGAAAGTAACATGATTAAGTTACAGCAATACAATCCAGCAAGATAGTCATTTTATGCGAAACCATAGAGCTTTAGCTACAGATCAAGTATAATAATATTAACATTGAATCATCTTGGAGAGAGTTTCATTGTTGACTGTGTTGTAACCGAACGCAACGCGCTGTTTGATGCTGAATGGAGAATGACTGACAGTCGCAGCGGAGGGAAAAGTTTTCGTGAACTTGAATTTGATGACTTAAATTTCTATCTCACATCATACTATAGTATGGCTTCATATAGTATACCATTCTATTCAATTCAATAAAATATTATTCCTGTTAATAGAAATCTGATGTAAACTGAGAATATATAAATATTTCTCCAAATCTGCACACTTTTGAGCTAAAAGCCGTGAGTGACGTTGTTTTGTGAATCGCTGTCATGACGACAGCACAGGAGTTTTTAATGAATGGGAACGCGATGGGAAAGAAAAAAACGCTTCAGTGCGCCGACGCACTGGCAACGGTTATGACACTGCACCTGCGCGAATCCACAAACTAATTGAAGTTCAGAGACTACTTGGGGCAACAGCGGCCATGGCCGCGGTATAATTCCCACCCTGGCTCCAGATCCAGATGGCAAAGGTGGGGAAAAGGACCTCAATGTTGTCCTCCTAGATCTTGCTAATGCCTTTGGGTCAGTCCCCCATAATCTCCTGTGTGCTGCTATCATCTTTTATATTAGTGACATCACGTTCTTCATCGGAAATGACCCAATCCCAACAGTATCTGAGCAGCTTGTGAAAAGCCTTGCTACAGTAGGTGGTATGATGCAAGTCTGAAAGACAAAGAAGAGGTACAAAGACTGCGGAAAGAGATCAGTAGTGGTGGACTATGGGCCATTGACAACACTCAACTACATGGAAGATTGAAGGCCTGGTGTTTGCAATTTGTCCTTTTACCAAGGGTTTTGTGACCCCTTATAGTTTATGAAGTTCCAAACCCCACAGCGAGAAAACTGGACAGAGAAATTATGAGTTACATCAAGAATTGGCTCTGGGTTCCATGGTGTCTTACCAACATAGGCCTCTATAGAAGTCCTGTCCTCAAACTGCCCTTCACTAGTCTCACAGAAGAGTTTAAGTGTGCTAAAGTGAGACTTCAGATGACTTTGGTGCATTGTTACTCAGCACTATATCTTGTGATTCATTCAGTCTCGGCAGAAGGCCGTAAAGGGAGGCCAGTGTAGTGGAGGAGGCGATAGCAGCAAACATGCAGATATTGTGGGGCATGTTCAGCAAGGGAGAGGAGGCCTTGTATTAAGAACGAGATGTCCAGAGTGGAACAAAGCCATAGCACCAGAGCGAAGGAAGACGGTGGTAGAGGAAACGCGTGGACAGGAGGAAGCAGAAAGGTGGGCCAAGGGAGTCTTGTGGACATGGGTTAGGAGTCTTCCTTGGTAAACAGGGACAGTGGACATGGTGGGATAGGGTGGAGAAGAAGAGGACCAGCTGGAAGATCCTGCGGAGCATGGAAGCAAAGCAGCTTTATCATCAGAGATACTCATGACATCCATCCAACACCAACTAATCTCCATCAGTGGTGTGGGGAAGAACCTGCGTGTGCTTTCTGCTCCAGCCCAGCTTCCCTCAAGCACACACTGACAGGGTCGTTACACATGACGTCACAACCAAGTCCTTAAGAGCCTTGCCTCCACCCTTGAGGAAAAATGTTTTACCACCAATTCTTTACCACTAGTGAGTGATTCCCCGCAAGCCATCTTTGTCCATGAAGGGGCAAAAGTAACCAGGAACAGGTCTACATCACTGGAGCATGACCAGTTTAGGATAGCCTGCGACTGGAAGATGCGGGTGGATATTGGTCGGCAGCTCGTTTTCCCCCCAGAGATCACAACCACTACCCTCAGGCCTGATGAGGCTCTCGGGTCCCCCTCTGTGAAGAAGGTCTTCAGCATTGAACATTTCATACACTGGGAGGATTCATTGGAAGAGGCTTATGAGCGTAAATACCTAAGACATGCTGAGCTGGCTCATGATATACGACTTGCGGCTGGAACGCTGAGATCCACCCAGTGGAAGAATGAAGCAGAGCATTCCTGGCATCATCTACTACTAACTTACTAAGAGACCTTCGAGTCAGAAGCCAGAGCACTGAAACTGCGGAATCAGAGTCTGAGAGCAGCAGTCCAACCCAATGCACAAGACCCCCATTAACACCTAAGTCCAAAAGCCGTTGCAGCAGAATATGGATCTGCATTGTATTAAAAGCGGAGTTAAAATCTATAAATAAAATCTGTGCATACGTATTATTCTGCTGGAGATGACTGGAAACCATATTAACCATGGTAAGGGTAGCTTCCTTAGTCCCCCTATTTGTCCTGTAAGCAAACTGTAATGGATCGAATTGTTCTTTTATGCATGAGGTAAGATGTTTACTGACAACCCTCTCCATGCACTTAGCCAGTATGGGGGTTAAGGCTACAGGGCGGAAGTCATTCAGGGATTTAGACCTTGGTTTTTTAGGTACTGGTCTTATGATAGAATGTTTCCATGTCTTAGGTACAGTGCAGGTATATAATAAAAACTGGAATAATCTAGTTAAGACAGTCTTAAGTTGGCTGGCACATACCTTCAGAGCACGTCCACCTAGGCCATCAGGTCCCGGTGCTTTGTGGGGCTTAATCTGTGAGAGGCAGATGCCAACCTCCTGCTCTGAAAGCTGAATGATGGGGGTTTTGTGTACACCGAGACAGATGGCGTTGCTCTTATCTTTAAAATCTGCAATGTCAAATCTTCCATAAAACCGGTTAAGATCATTCACAAGGGCGGGAGTGTCCAGTAAGTCGCCGTCATCTCCTCCTTTGGACATCCTTCCCATCATTGTGTTAAGCCCCTTCCATGCTTGTCTGGGGTTCCCTGTACAAAACTGATCCTCCACCTTATCCTTAAAGTCCATTTTGGCCTTTTGTATCTTAGCTCTGAGTGACACCTTCAGTGTCTCCCCTCAGAAAAGCGATCTTTTTGTCATTAAGACATCTCTTCATGTCTTTTGTCAGCCAGGGCTTGTTGTTAGGAAATACTCTTACATCCTTGGTATTAATTATGGATTTTTCAGAGAACTGTATATACGAAGTGATACAATCTGTCAGTTCATGTGGATCTCTGCATGAGTCAAAGAACATGTCCCAATCTGTGGTTTCAAAACAGCTCCTTAGCTTGTCCTCACTCTCTCTGTCCCAGACCCTAATTGTCTTGACAATGGGCTTTTCCCTCTTCACGTGTTGTCTATACTTTGGCAATAAATGAATGACATTATGGTCTGATTTACCAATGGGAGGTCTGCATATTGCCTTATATGCATCCTCGATATTACCATAACATAAGTCAAGAATGCGTGATGAGCGAGTAGGACAGTCAACATATTGTTGTAACATTGGGAGATGTGTTGCTAAGGACAATGTATTAAAATCCCCAAGAATAAACACAGGTTGATCAGCTGATCTTGAGAGCACGGTGTTCAAACTGTCCGAAATACACTCGGCTGCCTCTTTGTTGTTGGGACCTGGAACATACACTAAAATAATTGTGAGCTGCCCAAATTCACGGGGTAAATAAAAGGGTCTAAAAGATACCACCAGGATCTCATAGTCTCTTGCGCATGTCTGTTCAACCACGGTAAATTGTGTTGCTCACGTTTTGTCAACAAACATGCAGAGCCCTCCACCGATAGTTTTCCGTGATCTTACCTTATCTCTGTCCGCTCTGATTACGTTATATCCTTCTATATTCACATTATGGTCCTTATTTAACCATGTCTCGGTGAAACAGATGAGATTACTGCGTCTGAAGTTCTCCTCATGTTTGACACGAAGTATTACCTCATCCTGCTTGTTGTTGAGTGATCTCACGTTTGATAGAGTGATTACTGGAAGAGGGTGACGACTTCTCCGTCTCCTTAGCCGGTTTCTGATTCCTCCTCTGGATCCTCGCCTTTTGCTTTTTTTCCGTTTTTTCCCTCTTCCTTCCTTCAAGGGGCAACTGTTGAAGATGGTCCCTATTTCCAAACTGTTCGCATTTTTTCTTAGAGAGAGCAAAAACTCCCGAGAGTAGGTAATAATAGGTGTAATCCAAACCTCGGTAATGCCCGTGTTGACGGCGTTGCCTCCAGGTATTACTGACAAAACTGCCAGGACGGCACAAACAGCGGAGAGATTCATGGCGATAAAGCACGAAACGCTTAAACAACACAACACTAAGGGTGAAGTCTAAAAACAAACAACTAAAACACTAAAAACATTAAACCCTAAAAATGTTAAAAATAGTAGCGGTGAGACACCGGGTCAGCAGCGTAACCGCGCCCCCGGTTGTATGATCCATGCGATCACCGGGCGCACAGCGCTCGTTTACCCCGCCTGGAACAGCCGTACCCCGGCCAGTGCTTCTGACGTTTGCCGCTGGCTCGGATGTCTCTAGTCTAGTGGTTAAACATGATATAATTCGTCTTGTGTAAGGCCTATAACGGGCGATCTTTGGTCTTTTTGGTCTATCATTTGTTCCCTGGCAAATCGTTTTGGCTGAGGGCAAAGTGAAGTTTCATAACTTTATATTTTGGCTATTTTAACATTGTATCCTGCTGTATGTTTGTCTGAATTGTTTACTTTATTTCTTGTCTTGTATAACTTCTTATACCTTTTAGGCTACTTATACTGTTATAATGTCTATTACTGATCAATAAAACTGAAATTTAACAAAAAATAGACAGCGTTGTTTCATTTTATTTTATATAGCCTATATTTTATATAGCCTTTTCATTACTATTTTATTTGCTGTATACTGTTTATTTTATTGACTAAACCATTTACTATTACTTCTCACTTTATCTTATATTTACTATTTGCATTGCACTGTAGTTGTATCGTATTACCATAGATAAAGAATCCATCAGTTAACTTTGTTATTGCTAAAATCGGGTCAATCACAGAAAATGCTTTTTCCACAATAAGAAAACTATCGCAGGAACGTTCCAAAGCAGCCAATAGGGCGTCTATGTATTTATTATGTCTATGCTTTTGCGTTCTGCACTTTCTTTTCTCTCGAGGCAT